>PVHT021183632.1:8517016-8627805 GCA_004024745.2 Catagonus wagneri
TGATGTATGGACTTTTATGCTCCTGGAAAGATTTGAATACCCAGGGCGTTTCCAGAATCCCAAATTTGACCATCACTCCCTAGCCCCACTAAGTCAGCTCTTTTTTTCCCGCCCCTTAACTAGACCCAAAGAACACACACGTTTATAAAATTGGAGGGAGTAGTTCAGATGAGGATAAGGATCCTGCGTTTGCCCGAGTTCCTTGCATTCAGCCTCAGTTCCCTGGTCCTGCCAGACGCAGGGTGCAGAACTCAAGGAATCCCCACTACGTCCAACGAGATGCTTTTCAGCTTCAAAACACTGTGTGAAGACCCTTAGAGCAGTGACAGGGATGTGGCTGTAAAACTAGGGGTCTGGGAACTTCTGTTTGTAGCACCTGCGGCTGTAAAAAGGAAGGAAAAAAACTGGAAAGCATGATGCAAGCCTGAGAGGTCATCACTAGCAGTGCTATTGGTAATCAATAAATGCAATGATGGCGAACGCTGTAGTATTGTCTTCTCTGGCTGTCGTCTGTCTTCTCCTGGGCACTGGCAGCTCCATCTCCAGCTTCCCACGCGTGCCTGGCACACAGGAAAACCTCGCCCACTCTGCCAGATCTGTCCTCAGAGCACGTGCCCTCCCACATCTCAGACGTGCATCGAGTACTACCTCCTGTTCCCCTCCGGCTGAGCAGACCCTTTCTCCAGAGCCAGGCCTGATTTAATTTCTGCAAGTAAGGCGTGCCGGAGAGCTCCGTGTGTCAAGCTGGCCCGGCCAGTTATTTAATCAAACAAGAACGGAGGTGCTGCTGGGAAGGTATTTTGTAGATGCACTTAACATCTCTGTTGAGTTGACTTTTGTTTATTTTATTAAAAATGTTTTAAAAGTGTTTGTTTGTTCCAGTTGATTCTGAGTAAAGGAGACTGCCCCCAATCATGAGTGAGCCTTGTCCAAGCAGTAGGAAGGCCTTAAGAGCCCCCAGCCACGGTTTCCAGAGGTAGAAATTCTGCTTCAAGGGATGCTGAAAATTTCCAGCCTGCTGGCCAGTCTGGCCCTAGAGATTTCTTTCTTTTCCTCTGCTTTTTTGCCTCTTAGGGCCGCACCCAGGTCATATGGAAGTCTCCAGGCTAGGGGTCGAACTGGAGCTGCAGCCACCGGCCTACACTACAGCCACAGCAATGCTGGATCCAAGCAGCAACTGCGACCTACACCACAGCTCATAGCAACGCCGGATCCTTAACCCACTGAGCGAGGCCAGGAATCGAACCCACATCCTCATAGTTACCAGTCGGATTCCTTTCCATGCGCCATGACAGGATCTAGGAGATTTCAAACTCCGTTCCTCAAGGTCAACTTCTGACGAGTTTCCAACCTGCCTGGGGACTTTGGACTTGCCGATGCCCACAATTCCATGAGCCAGTTCCCTAAAATGAATCTCTTTATGAAAACAGATAAAGGTTCTGTTTCTCTGGAGAATACGCTGACACACGAGGTCCTGAAAGACATTACACCCTCCCTTTCGGCCACTTACTTACCCTCCGCAGGGCAGCTGGTTTAGGCTCCCGAGGCCCGATTCTTGGGCATCCTTTCGCCCCCGCCCTCTCCCACCTCCACCTGCGAAACTTTCTAGAGAGAAACCACGTGAGTGAGTCGGCGTGTGTCCTTGAGATCGGACCTTCTGAGGGACTCGGGTGAATTTTATCACCGCTTTGAACGTGGAAAGAGAGGCTCTCTGAGCTCCCAGGCCATCCCACCCCTCCCTCCACCGGCATCACAATGTGCCTTGATAATTGACAAGCAGAAACGCGCATGCGTGGTCTCCGGTGCGTCTGCATCGAAGGCAGAGTACCGGTAGTCCTAGTCGGAGCCTTGGGTCTGTTTGTTTTCCCTTTTTCTGGGAACTCGAAAGAAGGAGGTGTTACCCGCACACTGATAGGTATTTCACCTCCGAAGGCTCCCAGGCGTGGAGTTTGAAGAGTCACATCGCATTCAACATTCTTTCCCCAAGTTCAGCGATCAGACAAATAGACATATGGAAGGTGCTAAAGTTAGGTACCGCGGATAGAAGGAACGTTCGCATGGCACCCGCTCTCTTCAGCCCTCGCTCAGCGCAGAACACCATCCTGTTAAAAACGGTCTATTTTTATGGAACTCTTTTGCTTATATTGAGATATAAAATTATTAGTCTGAGGTTGGCTCACATCATCAAAGCCTGAGATTCTTGGCAGAGCTGCCTGCAGTCTGTTCCAGTCACTCACTGCCAGGGACTGAGCCCGCACAGGAGCAAAAATAGGTCTTCCTGCTGAATCCCGCCGGGCTACCGGGAAGGCGTTGTGCGAGAATTTAATACCCTGGCCTTAAGAAAGTTTTAGTCTTCCCCTCAGACAGACTTGCCCTTGGTAGGTGACTGATGCTATGAAATTAGTGAGTTTCAGCGGGGATCCAGGAAGTAGCAAAAGACTTGGCAGCCAGCGGCCCCGTTATAGGAGAGTTTTGCATCTAAATTACATATGCATATGACATTTTAGCTCCAACTTTACATGTGTTTTGGAGGCTGGATGCAGTCTCATCCCTGCCTGTCTGTTTGCTTTTTCTCATCGCTGCATCAATATTAATCCTGCTGTTTTTAGTTCGTTTTGAAGAAAAAGCACGGGTTTTCTTTTTCTTTATTTGTAACGGCAAGAGGGACACTTTTTTTTTTTTCGGGCACCGTCGATATCCTTTATTTTTATTTTTTGGTGAACCTGTGCCTCCTTTATGCAGAAAAGCGTCCGTCTTTCGTTCTGTCTGAGTGTTACCAGGGGAATCCAGTCCTTCACCGCGACTTCCTCTGGATTAGGCTTCAGCGCAGGGAAGTTCTAGGTCAGTGTGTTTTGTGATAAAGATCTGTTACCCATGATTTGTCTCATCTTAGATCTGAGAGCCTTCGGACGAGGGGAGAATGTGATGTGACACTAAGATGTTCTAGCCCTTCCCTTACCGATAAGGCAGATGGGCTCTAGGCTCCGGAGACGGACAGAACTGGGGGCTAGAACCCACCTCAGGTCTTTCTTTACAAGACTGGCTTTGTGGATCCACTGGGCTTCCCGTGGAAATCCATAAATTACAGCCCGTGGTGTAAATCTGACCTGCCACTTGGTTTTGAATGCCCCCCTCCCCATTTTTACACGGTAAAAAGAATCAGAAAGACACATGAAAATTATATGGAATTCAAATTTTGGCGCCCATAGAAAATGTTGCGTGAGTGCCTGGCCACACCCATTTTTTTTGCATAATATCTGAGTCAGATTTTATGCTACAAGACCAGAGGAGACTGGCTGTGATGGGGCTCGATGGCCTGCCAAACCTGAAATACTCGCGTTTCAGAAAAAGTGTGTAGACCCCTGCTCAGCCTCATTCCACTGTCTCCATCCTCCAGACAGATGGACATATCAGCATCTTTTTCTAATTCAATCAAACCTATCCATTCGTTGTTAGGTTTGGTTTTCACCATTTACATGAAAGATGGATAATTTTAGAGTCAAATTCGGGTTAAATGTTTTATTGGGCCTTGCACATACCAATGAATGCATAGGAAGGAGGTCTTTGTTTTTTGTTGTTGTTTGTTTGTCCGTTTGCTTTTTAGGGCTGCAATGGGGTCACGTGGAAATTCTCAGACTAGAGGTCAACTTGGAGCTGCAGCTGCCGGCCTACACCCCAGCCACAGCAACACCAGATCCTTAACTTACTGGAGTGGGGCCAGGGATGGAACCTGAATCCTCATGGATACCAGCTGGGTTCATAACCTGCTGAGCCACAACGGGAACTCCTGCAAGATCTTTGAACTGACCTTTCCATTTCCCGTTTTGAGTCTAGTGGTACTTAAAGTGGCACTGACAGCTGTGTATCAGCCAGAACGGGGGGAGGGTGGGTGTTTCATTCTCTACTCCGTAGACTGGCCTGCACTGGGATTTGCGCCGGTCACTGCACTTCCTAAAATGATGCTGACAAAGGAATATTGATATCTAGAATGCTGGGAGCAGATAACAAAGAAAACTCTCAACTCCTTCTGAAGAGGAACAACTAAGGGAAAAGGAGGAAGGGGGTGGAGGGGGGCATCAGAGTGAGATTTAAAGACCCGAACTCCTGAGGAATGAAAGGATGATTGAGCTTGTACTGCAGGCTCTGGGGCCAAAGATAGAAGCTACAGACAGGGAGTTCTCGTCGTGGTGCAGTGGTTAACGAATCCGACTAGGAACCATGAGGTTGCGGGTTCGATCCCTGGCCTTGCTCAGTGGGTTAATGATCCGGCGTTGCCGTGAGCTGTGGTGTAGTTTGCAGACCCGGCTCGGATCCTGCGTTGCTGTGGCTGTGGTGTAGGCCAGTGGCTACAGCTCCGATTAGACCCCTAGCCTGGGAACTTCCACATGCTGCGGGTGCAGCCCTAAAATGACAAAAGGCAAAAAAAAAAAAAAAGAAGCTACAGACAGGCATGTTTGATCCACTGGGGCCAAGATCAGTTGAAAGTAGTCAGCCATGGAATAGGCACCAAGGCCCAGCAGTTCCATCCCCTGGAGACAGCTGACAGCCCTCAATGCCGGTGGTTCTAGAAGATGTTCAGACATTTGTGGTTGGGTCCAAAATTGGCTGGCACATCTCACCCAGAGTTGGGCTGATCTGAGACCCTTCCCCATCCAGTCAAGCTGAGGTCGAGCCAGGGTCACCAGCTTGGCTTCTAGGGTGAGGGTTTAACGCTGAGGTCAGAATTTCTGTTTAAAGAAAGTAGACTATTAAGCTTTTCTATTTATTTATTTACGTTTCTTCTTTGGCCGCCCCGTGGCACACAGAGTTCCCGGGCCAGGGATCAGATCCGAGCCGCAGTTGCCACCTAAGCCACAACTGCGGCAGCGCCAGATCCCTAACCCACTCTGCCAGGCCGGGGATCGAACCAGCGTCACAGAGCTCCCAAGACGCCGCCGATCCCTTTGTACCACAGCAGGAATTGCAAGCTTTTCTGTTTAAAAAATAAAGTTAATTTATTAATTCAGCATAGAGGGTTTTAGGAAGGTTTTGCAAGACATACAAGCAACATGCATTAAGATGTAGAACATTTAAAGCGTTATCCAAGAACAGTTTTCCAGACACAAGGCAGGCCCTTAACTCCCCAAAGGGGCACGTTTTTAGCACTCTGTAATGTCGTACGTGGGAATAATGTACCAACAACACAACAACAAACAGACACTCGTTGGTCTTGCCGTAGAATCAGAAAGAACTCGCAGTTGGCCAGGCAGGCTGATTCTCCGCGATTTGCATGTTATCAAGAAGACTCTGGCTTGCTAAAATTCTGCGTAAGGACTCCAATGGCGATACCTCTCAGATGTCACAGTTTTCACTAATACAGAGACTGAAGAAATGCTGTTCTCTGCGTAGATCACTCATTCACACAACAAATATTTACTACGAGCCTGTTACGAGCAAGGCACTGGCAAAAGCTACAATTCTCTACATCTTTTCGGAACTTGGGATGTTTTCTTATGTCGAGCGTTTCATTTGCTGACAAATATTTGTGAGGAATCAAGTCTGTGTAAGACGCTAAGCAAGATGGAATGTACTGAGGGAAGCAGTGTACCGTGGGCTAAGACTGCAGACCTTGGAACCACGCTACCTGGGTGCTAGTCTTTGCTTTTGCCGTGTTCCTTGCGAATGCTCCAGAACATCCATGGGCCTCAGTCTATTTACCTCTGAAATGGGGATAATGGTACCCGCAATAGATGACTCTTGTGAAGGAGGATGGAGTTAATGTGTGCAGTTCTTCGACCAGAGCCTGGCACGTGATAGTCTAGTTCAAATGCCTGTTACTATTATTTTGCTGAAGCTCTGAAGATACCGTTTACCCTTTTAGTTTTGATTGGTAGGGTATTCTCTACGTTACCTTCACAAGCGTCCTTTTGATGCTCACAACAACTGTATGATTTGTAGCAAGAGGGTAAGTCTATTACCTTTATTTTATCTTTGAAGAAATGAAATGCAGGTAGGTCATTGGCATGTCCAGGGCCATCTCGAACCCAAGACTTTGACCCTAAGTACCATTTCTGATCAGCTTGGCCCTCATACAGTAGTGGCCTCATGATGCATCGGTGCAGGCCAGTGGGTATTGGCTGTGAGCCAAGGGAACTGGATTCAGCACTTCGCTGTTCAACAGTGAAGTTCAGAACCCACATCCTCCCTCTGGCTTTAAGAAGAAATTTGTGGAGTTCCCATCGGGGCTCAGCGGTAATGAACCTGACTAGTATCCATGAGAGAACGCAAGTTCAATCCTTGGCCTCGCTCAGTAGGTTAAGGATACAGCATTGCCGTGAGCTGTGGAGTAGGTTGCAGACACGGCTCGGATCTGCGTGTTGCTGTGGCTGTGGTGTAGACTGGCAGCTGCATCTCTGATTCAACCCCTTTGACTTCCATATGTCTCAGGTTCAGCCCTAAAAAGAAAAAAAAAAAGGCAGTTTCCTCTGAAGGATGCTTTACTTTGTCAGGTCAAGAGACTGGGAGCTAGGGGGTCTGCTTGGCAGACCTATTTCTTAGAACAATTCTTCCATTGCTCTTGGGACCTTTGAGCAAAGTAAGAGAAACCGCGGAAACAGGACACGCACTGAACCAAATGGGTCACCACAGTTGGCACTCTGCACCTCTGTGTGCCCTGCTGGGCACAGTCGCTTGTGCCGAGAATTACTTAACATGTGATCAGGTGACGATCCAGGGCTCTG
Source organism: Catagonus wagneri (assembly GCA_004024745.2). Classification (NCBI taxonomy): domain Eukaryota; kingdom Metazoa; phylum Chordata; class Mammalia; order Artiodactyla; family Tayassuidae; genus Catagonus; species Catagonus wagneri. Next base: position 8,523,736 of record PVHT021183632.1, read on the forward strand.
CTTTAGGGACATTAGAAGATTCTAGAGACCCACCCAGAGGTCATGAGAACAGGTGAGGAGTTTCTGGACCAAAAAAAAAAAAAAGTGAAAGAGAGAATCTGAAACAGCTGCCAAACTCCTGTCCAGATGTTGCTGTGAAGATCCTTCTTTCAATGAGGTGAACACTTAATGTCAGTAGACTTTGAGTAAAGCGGATGACCTGCTCGCCATAATTTGGCTGGACTTCAGTTGAAGGCCTGCAGAGCAAAAAAATAGTTTCCTGGGGGGAAAAGAAAATTCTTCCTTAAGAACACCACGTAGAAAACTCACTTGAGTTTCCTGCCTGCTGGCCCGCCCTACAAATTTCAGACTCCCCCCATAACTACAGCTTCTACGGGAGTTTCCAGCCTGCGGAGTCTTGCTGGGCCCCCACGATCACGTGAGTCAGGTCCTTAAATACACCCCTACGTCTCGTACGCAGGGACTTGTGCCGCTCATCATCTATAGGAGGCATGGCCACTAGGAAAGCTGCCATCCTCTCAGAGTCCACTCAACTCCTTTTCCTGGAGGGAATACCTGAAGGTCTCTCCTCCCACCAGGAGCGTCTCAGCTGGGAGCAGAGGTAAGGGTCAGTGATTTCACACGTCCCTCCGTGCCTGCCACCATGTTTTCTCATTTCTCAAGTGCCAGCCCCCATCAGACATAACCACAGCTTCTCCAGAATGGAGAAACATTCCGATATTAAATATGCACATCGATTCTAAGATGCATCTGAATTTCAAAAATCTCCAAACGTGAAGCCACGTGTATTTCTGAACTTCAGAAAGACTGTAGTTAGCAATAGTTCACTTTTTCATTTTACCAAATGTCAGGCTCCATATGGATCCGTGCTTAGGGTCATTGTTCCCAGTCTTGGTCTCCTCCCCTGTGAAATGAGGACAAGAGCAAGGACCCCCGGTTGGGTTGTGAGGTTTAAATGAGACAATGCTCAGAGTTTTTAGGGCAGGGCCTGGTTGCAGGAATGGCTGACTGTCTTCCATTATTACGATTCTTTGCATGTGTTGACCACCAAGCCTGGTGGATGGATATATAGACAAGAGGCAAAGTCCCTCAGCTCCAGTTCACAGGCCACTGTGAAATTCCCAGGTCACTCCCAGGTCTGTTATGACATCAGAATAGGTGCTGAGAAAAGGCTAAGTCAAGGGAGCAGCCAGCACAATCACCATCATCCTAGCCAAGCTGGAGTTTCCATGTGATGTCTGTAATTAGCATCCAAGTGCTGCAGCAAACGGTCCGGTCCTACTGCTGCTCGTCCTGGCTGCTCCGTCCACAAGGGTGGGCTTGTCCAGGCCCAGCCACTCAGCGAGGGAGACCCAGTTAACATTTCCGGGATGCCTGCCACTTCCCAGGGTCTGTGTGGAGCAGGCTCATATTCCATTCAAATGGGATGGGCTTCTGTTCACTCGTTGGTTCATTCTAGAAATGGTGGCATTTTCATAATACCTGCTTTGTGCCAGGTACCTGGTCCAAGAGAAAGATACTCAGTGGAGAATAAAACAGGCAAGAACCCTGTTCTCAGGCTTGTAGTCTAGTGGGGGAGACAGTAATTCCAAAGATAAGTGCCATCAAGAAAAGAAAGCCAGGGGATTTGAAAGCAATGGCTGTGCAATCTCCAGGAGGCCAGCCAGGGAAGGTCTCTTGTGAGGTACATGGGAGCTGGCAACTGAGTGAGGAGCCAGCTACCTGAAAACCAATGGGGAGAGCATTCCAGAAGGAGAAGGACAGCAAGGGGGAAGATGCTCGGTGGGAAAGTCACCGGACTCAGGTTCTGCTGCTCATCGCTCAAGAATTCAACACTGAAGTGTTCCGGCTGTGGCGCAAGGGGACTGGTGGCGACTCTGCAGCATCAGGAGGCAGGTTCTATCCCTGCCCAGCACCGTGGGTTAAAGGATGTGGTGTTGCTGCAGCTGCAACTGTGGCTGAGATCTGATTTCTGGTCTGGGAATGCCATATGCTTGGAGTGGCCAGAAAAGAAAAAAAAAAGAGGAAAAGAGAGAGAGAATTCAACAATGAGAGACAACCATGGGGTAGAAAGAAGCCAGCGATCTGGGGAGAAGTTGGACTCATGTCCCAAAGCACCAACTCCCTGTTGCTGATTTGTGGGCCCTAGCTTTTTTTTAGGGGAGTTTTAGGGCATAAGCTGGGAGGGGTCTACATGCAGAACAGCATGGTCAGGGCTCGGAGTGGGTCCTGCAGTGGTCTGATGGGCAGCATCTTGATTGTTTTAATCTTCAGTTCCAGGGTCAGTTTGTTCCCATTTCCTTGAGGGAGTTCTCGGCATTGTGGCAGCTTATGTCATGGCTACAGTCTGGTCATCGCGGAATTAACTTCTTTCACCTGGCGGGGGTTTCAGTATCTGCAGAACAGCTCAAAAGAATTGGCTCAGAATTTTATTTATAGCCCTTGAGGAGAAGTTCAAAGTCTTTGACTTTGTTCAATGGCTGAACTATGGTTATTTTGTCTTGTTCGACTCTTTTCCTTTGTTTCTGTGTTTTCTGCATTATTTCATTTCTCTGATTAAATGTATTCTTTAATTAAATTTTTCTGTGGACAAGAGGCAGGTGGAGGATATGGATGGGAGTCACATGGGGTGCCGGGGGAGGTTCTGTCCTGGGAAGGCCCCACTGGGTCCTGTTTAGTTCCAGGAATGGGCTTGGAGTGTTGGAAGAACAAAAGGGAGGCAAGAGGCCATGGTATCAGTGAGCTCCCAGAGGTAAGCCGATCATAGATTGTCAGAAATCTGGAATAATGGCAGCAGCAGTGCTGCTTGCCCCCTGCACCAGGCAGGATGCCAGCCACCGTCGACACGCTATGTCTTATCCCTTACATCAACCCCGGAGGTAGTTGTCATTATTCTCATTTTATTGGCCAGGCTATTGAGGTGTGCAGAGGGGGACCACCTTGTCAGGGTGAATCGGGACTCATCAGCGATGGGTCCAAGGTAGAAATGCAGTTCTTGGTCTTTATACCCTAAGTTTTACTGAGATGTTTTCAGTCTCCATAAGGATAACCGGACTTCTAGGGCTCTGTGAATGTGAGTGATTTTCCAGAATCCTTTAGGGCATGCCTTCAGTAGATTTTGAGCCCCAGGGTGACTTGGGACCCTGGTGGGGGAACGTAGTTTCACCATGAAATCTCAGCCCCTGGGATCTCAGGCTGTCCTTGGCATCTGACGACAGAACAAGGATGAGGCAGGTGACAGACTTCCTTTCCCCGAGGTGAATTTGGACGTGCCTGGGGCGGGGGTGGGGGTGTGTAGATTTAGGGGAAGAGAACGGAGGTCCATAAAGTGAGCAGGAAGGGGCCGGGGCAGGAAAGAAAGAGAGAAAAAAAAAAAAAAAAAGAGCAAAGCCTAGTAGTCAGGCTGTGGTCTCAGGCTTCTAAACCCTTCTGCTTCTCTGATTGATACTTTTCAATTATTCCTTCCCATTTCACTGACATTTGAAATGCTATTTTTTTTTTTTTTTTTCCGAGCGATAACTTCAAATGCTTAAGTTCCCACAGTCCGGGTAGCCCTGTTTAGCTGTAGTGGTAAATTGCTTCCTTGTACAACATAATGGCATTGACAGCCTTTTTGCTATAGGGAAATGAGTTCTCCAGCGGGACAAGCCGATGATAAGACGTCCGGTTTTGAAATTGTATTTCTCTGTATCAGAATTAAATCTGGACTTTATATTTCTGGGCTGCCATGCTCAGGAGCTGGCCTCTATACAGTATACCCCGAGACTGACAAGCAATGCTTACACAGGGACTCTTTCGTTTAAATTGGATCTGTGCTTTTATGCTCTCTCCTATTATTAGCTATTAAAATCTCTCAAACGGCAGCCCCCCCAACACCCCTTTTTCTTCTTCTTCTCCATCGTCGTCCTTTTCCCCCCCTTTTTCAATAGTGATAGGGTTTCCCAAACCCAGTTGTCTAAAAACCCAGATGACTGCAGAGTGGGGGAGAAGAGGCTTTCTCATCTTTGCAGGCAATAATTCCCCTCCGGAGGCTGAAAGGTGTAAAATTAACGCAAACTTAGTAAAATGCAGTATTGATTTTCTGTGATTCATAGGGGAATCTGGTTTTCATTACAATAGGGGGTCAGAGCCTAGCATATAATACGGGGAAGCTGAAAGGCTTTTGTGCGGATGACTCTTGCCGGATGGAAAAGGGGGGTCCTTTTCAGATGCTGTCTGTAAACCCCCCTCTTGCTTTCCCTCCCTCTCGGCTTGTCACCTGCGTGCCTGTCTGCTCCCTTCTGTTCCCTGCTCCTCACTCCCCGCGACCTCCGCCCCGCCCAGAACAGGAATAGTTCTAAACCAAAGCAAAGTGCTCCCTGCTCCTTTCTCCAAGAATTTTCATCTACACTGTTTTTGACCATGTTCTAGAGTGTTCATTCCGTTAATGCTCTTATTAACATCCCATCACCCAGCTGAATAAAGAAGGTGGCCTGGCGGGTATCAGCATATGTAATTTCATTTCAGCCTGAGCATTAATTTAGCTCTTTTTTTCCCCCTCTTTTTTTAGGGCTGCACCCGCGGCATATGGAGGTTCCCAGGCCAGGGGTCGAACTGGAGCTACAGCTGTTAGCCTACCCCACAGCCACAGCAACGCCAGATCCGAGCCACATCTGCGACCTACACCACAGCTCATGGCAACACCAGATCCTTCACCCACTGAGTGAGACCAGGGATGGAACCCGCAAGCTCATGGTTCCTAGTCGGATTCTTTTCCACTGCGCCACGATGGGAACGCCTAAGTTATCTCTTAAAATAATTTTTAAAAAAGCCTGAAATGATCGGCTGTGTCCAGGGTAAGGATTTCTCCTCTGCTGGTGCTCTGCTAACCAAGGGCTGTCTCTTGGTTTCTTGATCCCTCGTTTCCAAGTTATTCAGGTTCCCGACCACCTCTTCCTCCTGGACGATTTCATGATTGCCATTTAAATAGGAGGGGGGCCTGAGAGATTCAAATATCCTCCCAGAGTTGGGTTTTATATTGCCAAGATCCTATCTCCCCATAGCACTGCACCGTTCTCATGGAAATGACCGTCAAGGTTACCGTGTGTGGAAAAGCCAAGAAGGGCACTGGAAGGGCTGATGGAGCCGCTCAGCACTGACCTTGAACTGGTTCCCTGCTGAGAAGATGGGGGGAGGGGCAGCATAGGGTTGGGACGGCCCCCTTTGCCCTGGACCCACCTCTGCCGCCTGCTGTTTCCTTCAGAAGCTGGCCTCCCCCGGATGGGATCGGGTGTTCCTTTCTGCAGGGAACGGGAGGAGAGGCTGCAGTTGGACCAGAATGTAACTTTATAGCTTGTGTTTCCTAAATGTCATTAATAATCAGGAACGTTGGATACAGAAGGGCAAGTTAAATCCTGTCATTGAAACAGCAAACAGCTTTAGTCAAATGTATTGGCAAAGGATTAAAAATGCATCAAGCACGTATTAGTCTGCTCTGTGGGAAGCCCTTATTAATAGTCTGAAGAGTGAAAGCTCTGCCCTTATACAATCAGCGCTGTAGTTGTTTCTTTAAAAATATGTTTTAATGTGTGAAATTGCAGGATGCCAGCGTTGCCATTAAAACCCCTCTCCAGTTCCCATAATTTCTCCACTTACATTTCTTCCCTCTCCACCCCCCTTTTTTAAAAAATAAACTCCACTTCTTCTTTCAAAGCCTATTTCAAGTGGTCGGAGCAGGAATGCGGGGTTATCAGGAAGCGAAACACACCCGAGTCTGGCCTCCGGGGCTGCCAGCCGCCGCAGCCACAGCGCGGGAGGTCGCACAGCGTCTCCTGGGCCCGTTCGCGGGCCAAGACCAAGGAAACCGTCCCTTCGAGGAATATAGACTCTGGTGTTTGTGGCAGAAGAAGCGTGATCTAGTCCCGGCCCTGTTTTGTCATTACCAGGCACCCAGTGCAGACCGGAAGGTGGGTATGTGGTGACGGGGTGGATTTCTCATGACTCTGGTACTGATGGGGCTGCAGGAGGCTGTGGCCAAGGTCAAGTGCGACTGTGGATCAGGGTCCAGCTCAGGGCTATTTGACGTCTCTGTTGCTTTTCTTCTCTCTTTTTTTTTCTCCTCCCATCCTTTTCCTTCCCTCCCTCCTTCCTCCCACCACATTCCTCCCTGTTCTGCTCAGTCTAGTTATTCAACAGACATCTTCTGGGCACCTACTGGGCATCGGGGTCTAAGCTGAGAGCTGCAGCCTCTGCCTTCGGAGACCCACCCCTTTCCCATGCACGTGACCCAGGAGCCCCATGGCTGGCTGTGGTCCCCACTTCTCTCCCTGTGCACATGTGGGCCACCGGGTTGCCTCCAAAGTCCTTTCCAGACCTGCATTCTCCAAGGCTATGGCCCATGGAGAAACGGGAAGGGTGTGAAAAAAACCACCTCGCTCTCCTGTCTTTATTGAATTTCTACCAGTTCCCAGGGCAATAGGTAACAGCCACAGCAGTTTAGCGATCCGCCTCTTGGCGCCTTCTGCCTTGTGTTTTAGATTCAATGCTCATGTGCCATATTGTCAGTACTCCCGCTCCTGGGCTATTATTGTTTCTCTCTCTCTCTCTCTCTCTCTCTCTCTCTCTCTCTCTCTCTCTCTCTCTCTCTCTCTGCCACACACACAAACACATACACACACACACACACACACACACACACCAATGCAATTTGAATTTCCCTTCCCCAGCCAGGTCTTTGGTAAATTGTTGTGGGGAGCTATTGATCTCTTATTGCGATGTGATTTTTAAACAGCATTAAGGTAAACATAGTCTTATTGTGTTCATTTTCCTGGATAACACTTATCTAGACAAAGGGAGACACGAGGCTGCCGGAGCCGCTCAGCTTACCTCCAGGAAAGATACAGTGAATCACCTCCAATAAAAACAAAGCAAAACAAAAAGCTCTCCATGCTGAACGGAATGGGAAAATTGCTCTCTTGTCACTAATTTTGATTGAATTGAGTCGGCAATCTCTGAACTGGTTCACTGATACAACAATAGGAAACATTTAACTATTTCTTGCACTCTTACCCGGAGAGAGTGGGTTTTCAGACAGTCAGTGGGGTGTGTGCCTTCCCGGCTCAGACACGCAGACGGCAGACGAACACCTTGGATCCCGGGACTTGATGAAGGGAGACGCTGCCCAGAGGACACCCCTCCTACCCTCGACCAGAGCCTCTCTCCGGGCAGGGCCTTGGGGAACACCAGGCCCAGAGCCGGCGATGCTGGTGGCCATGCGAGCTGATGGGCACTGAGGGCATCAGGCTCTGCTCTTAAGTGTTCTGTGTGTATCATCTCATTAAACGCTCATGACGTCACTCTGGTGCCACTGCTTTCACGCTGTCTTGGTTCTAAAGGTGACAGAACTCAACAGATCCCGGACCCGGTCAAGCACCAGTCTTGTGTCAGGAGCACCCTGGACCAGGAGGCAGTAAAGCCCTGTTCCGGCTCTGGCTCTGCTGATAGACTCACCTCCAAAAAGGACCAAGAGACTGCTTATACGGACACATATGCACATGAATGTAGAGAAGAGGTGATGGAGGGCGGGATTGGTTTAAAGGAAGCGGCTGATATGATTGTAGGGGCTGGAAAGTTTAAAATCTGCTGGGCTGGCAGGGAGGCTGGAGACCCAAGGAAGGGTCAAGGTTGCAGCTCAAGTCTAAAGGTCATCTGCTGGCAGGATTCCTTCTTGCTCCAGGGAAGTCAGTCTTTGTCCCTCTTAAGGTCTTCATCTGATTGAACAAGGCCCACCCACATGACAGAAGGCTCTCTCCTTCACGCATCGTCTCCTGATCTAAATGTGACTGTCATCTAAAATACACCTTCAGGAGTTCCCATTGCCTCAGCGGTAACGCACCTGACTAGTATCCATGAGGACTCAGGTTCGACCCCTGGCCTTGCTCAGTGGGTTTAAGGATCCAGTGTTGACAAGCTGCAGTGTAGGCTGCAGATGCGCTCTGATTTGACGTTGCTGTGGCTGTGGTGTAGGTCGGCAGCTGTAGCTCCAATTCGACCCCTAGCCTGGGAACTTCCATATGCTGCAGGTGCAGCCCTAAAAATTAAAAAATAATAAGAAAAATAAATAAGTACACCTTTACAGTAACATCTAGACTAGCGTTTGGATGAATCTATGGCTGCTATGGCCCAATGAAAATGACACATAGAAGACCAGCCCTCATCAGCACAGCCCGGTACGCATCTCTGAAAACCCTAAGTAATCTCTTAATAAAGAGAGTCACAAGGTCATGCTCACCTCTAACTCGATACACCACCCTGTGTACAACCAGAAACTCTCCAACCTCTTCCCCAGAAGAAGATGGGAGCCTTTGGGCGATGTTCACGCAGCTTGTTAATACTCTGTAACTTACACACCGTGAGGAGAGGTCAGCAACCCTCTAATGGACATCTGGGCAAGTTGCTGATTATTCTACGTCTCAGTCCCTTCCTTCTTAAAGTGGGGAAAGTAACCCCAACCTTGCTGCCTGGTGATGCTTACAGATGCTCCAACTTCAGTAAAGGCTGGTCACTTTCTACTTCTTTCCTCTCTCTCCCGCTCCACTTTTTTTTTTCCTTTTAGATCCGCAGCTGTGGCATATGGAAGTTCTCAGGCTAGGGTTCAAATCAGAGCTGCAGCTGCCGGCCTACACCCCAGCCACAGCGATGCCAGATTGGAGCCAAGTCTACAACCTGAACCACAGCTCACGGCCATGCCGGCTCCTTATCCTACTGAGCGAGGCCAGGGATCGAACCTGAATCCTCATGGATACTAGTCGGGTTCTTAACCCACTGAGCCACAACAGACACTTCTCCGTTTCCTTTTCTCAATCACAGTTCCCACTAAACCAGCTGTTGGCAAGCTTTTTCTGTAAAGGACTGGAAAGTAAATATTTGAGGCTCTGCAAGCCATTACAGCCTCTGTCCCCACTGTTCAATCCTGCCCTTGTAGCCTGAAAGCAGCCGTATATGACACCTCAACAAATGGGCATGGCTGTGTGCCAATAAAACTTTATTGTCACCACTGAAATGTGAACTGCCCATAATTTTCATGAGTCATGGAATGCCACTTTTCTGATTTTTTCAACCATTCAGACATGTCAGATCATTCTCAGGTCACTGGTCCTACAAAAGCAGGTGGCAGGCTGGACGTGGCCCCTGGGCTGTGGGGTGTGAAGGCTGGCACTAGACTTTAAGTCCCCAAGGGCAAGAGCCGTGGGTGTTTTTCTCTGCCCAGTATCCCCAGGGCACTGCCTGTGCAGAGCTGATGTGCAACAAATGTCTGTGGAATAAGCAAAAGATGCCCTGTGGGCTGAGATTGGAAACCCTGACCCGTCTACACTGAGGGCGGCCGGGATGGCTGAATGGAGGAATGAACCGGGGCTGACACCACAAAGGGCCGCGTCTTTTCAGAGCTTTATTTACCACTTGGTTCTTGAAGGGGAAGCTATAAAGTTCACGGCAGGGACTATCAGGAAATAGCCAATAAAAAGGGAAAGAAGCACCGCTATGCAATCCGTTTGGCGGAGTTAGCCATTTGTCTGTATATGATTCTAACGACAACGGCTTCACCCCCCACCCTGCCCCCAAGGCTCACACGCAAAGGCAAAACTTAGTTGTCCCTGGTTCCCCGGGGAGCCTTCGTTTCGGGGGTGGCCTAGGGAGAGATTAGGGAAGCTGCGTGGTGTAGTCTATTAAAGCACAGCTGTGCATCAATTAGGATGGAGAAAATTGTCCTGCTGTTTTAGAGTGACGTGATGCACCTCGCGTCGCCAGAGCAGGCACCAGGGATGCGACTGGCCCCCGATTCTCTTCGTTTCCTGCAGACGCTTGTCTGGAGGGCACCCGGGTCCTCACCTTCCTGCTTCTTCGTTGCCCATAGCCTGGCTCCATCCGGCCTCAGCCACGGCCAGGGGGCTCTGACTGCCCTATGTTTTTCCAAAAGCTGATCTGCACCCCAGAGGATGGTGGGAAACTCAGGTCCTCGCAGGTCCCTGCGGGTCCCAATGGATGCTGTTAGAATAGTATAACATCCTTGGTTTGACCCCAGTTAGATGACCGCTGGGCTCCCTTGTGCTCTGAGCAGGGCTCCCTGAAAAGACGGAGTTGGCTATGGATTCAGAGAGCCTGTTTCAACCACCATTTATTTAATCCACGCCCACTTCCTCCAACAGGTAAAGGGGACATCAGAGAGAGTATTGGACATCATCAAGTAACCAGTTCTCATTCTCATTCTCAGTTCAAGTCCAGGTGATTTTTCCCCCATAATATTTAGAATCGTACTTTCCAAGGTCATGTGTGACTTGGCCCCACCTATTTCTCCAACATCAGTTCCTGCCAGAGTACCTCAGGTCCTTTATACCGTCTCTTCTGTCTCCTTGGAAGGTCTTCACCAAATGTCACCTCCTTGGAAGTTCCCATTACGGCTCAGTGGTAACAAGGCTGACTAGTATCCTTGAGGTTGCGGGTTCAATCCCTGGCCTCGCTCAGTGGGTCAGTGATCGGGCCGTTGCTGTGAGCTGCGGCGTAGGTCGCAGACACAGCTCAGATCCCATGTTGCTGTGACTGCGGTGTAGACCGGCAGCTGTAGCTCCAATTTGACCCCTAGCCTGGGAACTTCCATGTGCCAAGGGCCCTAAAAAGCAAAAAAAAAAAGGCAAAAATCCCCCAAATCCCCTCCTCGGGTCATGTTTTCTAAAGTCATTCTCCTGTCACATTATCCCATCATCCTGTTTTGACAACCTGTAGTTCTTTGGTTTGATTGTGACACTCTGCTCTCACGTAGCTCCACAAAGCTCGGCACACAGTAGGAGCGCAATCAGTCCTCGTTGACCAGATGACTGCAGTGTGAGGCTGAAGAAAGAGCAGCCCGGATGGCGGACCGCTCTGGAGCAGGGGTCAGAGCACTGGGGCTCAAGACTCGGCCTTGACACGTGGCCCCGGTGGTCCAGGGCCAGCTACTCAGCCCTGAGCATCGGTCCTGCGGCTGAAAAACAAGGACGATGCCGGATCCCTCCCCTCAGGAGCGTTGGGGAAATGAATGCGAAACGGTGGTGAGAAGCGACTTGTGAACATAAATCACGGATCACACCGCACAGCCTAGTCACCGGGGACCCTGCCAGCTCTGGAGGGCAGGGACAGAGAGTGGCTCAGCTTTGTCACCGGACCATCTGGCAGAATCCCGGTGCACTTTCCGTGGCGATGGCTGAGGGAAAGGATGGCGTGGGTTGGTCTCAGCCGACGGAAGGGATTCAGAATGAAGAAATCGTGCGCTGGTGGAGCGGTTGTCTGGCTTCCCCCTGAGTTACGGGGTAATCTTCTCCGTAAAATTCCCATGTTGAAGTCCTAAGCCTGGTATCTTGGAATGTGACTGTGGTAGGAGTCTAAGTGCCTTCAAGGGGGTGATTAAGGTTAAGTGAGGTCAGATGCGTGGACCCGGATCCACTCTGACTGGTGTCCTTATGGAAGAGATCAGGATGAGGCACAGAGGAGGGTCACGTGAAGACAGAGGGACAAGGTGGCCGTCTGTGAGCCAAGGATGGAGGCTCAGAAGGAATCAGCCTGCCCCATACCTTGATCTTGAACTTCCAGACTCCAGAACTGTGAGCATAAACTTCTCTAGCACTTTGCAATATCTGGCAGCCTTGACACCCAGACGGCCCCTTTACAGCAGTAAATGAAGGTCCCTGTTATGGAAAACTGACCTTATTTGAGACCCCAGGAAAAGTGCATTATCGAAGACACCTTGTGGCATCTCCCAGCAACTGGCGAGGGGGCCGTAAGCATCCCCAGCTGCAGGCGGAGGGACCTGAGGCAGAGACGGAGTAGAGTCCCTCCGCCCCCAGCCCCGCAGCCCACAGCCAGGATGAGGTTAAACCTAGAGGCTCTGAGGAAGACTTCAGGTTCGCATCTTGACTCGGTCATTTCCTAGCCCTGGGATCTCGGCATAGTACTTTAACAGCAGAGTTTCAGTTTATCCATCTTGAAACTGGGCTCACAACAGTGGTACCCGGCTCGAGCTGTTAAGGGGCACCAGTGAGCTAGCATCTTAGAGGCTTTTTAGCGCACAGTGAGGGGTAAAGGAAAAGACTTCAAACCCTGGGGCACAGCTCACAGCTCAAACCAGGTCAGCCCAGCTTGAGAACCTGCTGTCTCCCTGCTGCCCAGGCTGCCCCTGGCCGCTGGCGAGGCGCTAGGTGGGGGTAAACCACATGCCTGCTGCCTGATGCCCAGCCCACCGAGGTGGCACTGGCCTCCTGCAGCAGATCTGGTGGCTCAGCCCCCTCTCTGAGCCCCTGTGGCCGCCATTCGTGCCTTTTAAGGACCTTCTCTTGTTTCTCCTGCCGCCAGAGAACAAACCAGGAGCCTGCTGTGGCAGAAATGTCACAAAAGGGATGAAGGCAAGACAGTCTAGCTCAGGAGATTGAGAACAAATCTCAGGTTGCAATGGAAATCTTTTTTGGGGGCTGTGATGAAATGATTGAGCTCCCTGGGGACTGGGAAGAAATGAAAGCAATAGTTCATGATGGTTTCTAATCCCATGTGCAAAAGGCATCATGGTCCATGAAGACTCCCAATCCAGACACTCCCTGGTCCTGGGCTCCAGGGCATGCGCCACATCCTGGCTGTGTGGCTTTAGGGGAGCTTCCTTGACCTCTCTGTGCCTTGGTTTCCACATGTGGACAATGGGATTCATAACAGTACCTATCTCATAGATGGCTGGGAAGATCAAGAGAGATCATGTGGAAAAAGCATTTAGCTGAGCGTCCACTCAAGACGTGACGGCTGTGGCCCGAGTTCTTACCGTCATCTCATTCTTTTAATTCCATCCCCCACCCCCACTGTTCTTGGACCCTCCACGCCCACCGACAGCTCCCGCTTGCATGTGGCTCTCATACTCCGTTCTTGCAGTCACCATTGCTTTTCCTGCAGTGCGTTGCTCTCAGCTCTGCCCGGGAGCCTAGTCAGCAGTCGTCCTCCAAGATCGGATTCCTGTTAGTTACTTCCTCTTGGCAGCTTCTATAGTTTGTCTGCCGTAGTTCTCCTAAAATCTTGCAGGTTGTGTCCACTTTTGTCTGCCGTAGTTCTCCTAGAATCTTGCAAGGTGTGTCCTCTTTTCCTCATTTTACACACAGGGAGACTGAGGCTCACGGAGGTTGATGTGTCCAAGGCCACAAGGCTTTCGAAGTCACAGGGTTTCACACCCAGGGCTGTGTGGTCCCCAGGGCACTCTGACTTGCCCCATCTCTCGTGCACATGGATCATGTGGTATTCTGATTACTTGTGGTCACTGACCCAGGCACAATGTGAATTCTCTGACGGTGGGCATAAGTCCATTCATCTCTGTATCCCTGGCGTCTAGCAGGATGCCTGCTACAGGCAGATGTCTGATAGATACCAGGTGAATGAACGGAGGGGAGAATAAATTCCACATGCATGTAATAAGGGAGTTAGATTTGAAGGGCTCTCTCAGCTCACCGCAGCTCGCAAACAGCTCAGTCACCTAATTCATGGAAATTTCTTCCTGTCAAAGTCGCATAAAGAAAATATAGCAGCGAGTAGTAGTGCACGATCTTTAATATAATTTGCAATTCTGGTAACCTATTGAGATATGAACTTAAAGAGGCACAGTGGTTGGTCTAATAGATGAATCCAGGGAATTGTGGGAGGATCTCGGACTGGACCAGTCTGAGTAGCATCTTGAGCTAGGACAGATGCCGAAATAGAAAGGCGGGGTGGGGGGGGGCATTGCGGGTGAGCAGATCTTCTCAGCTGCGTGCTGGTCTCCTTATCTTTGCCCTGAGTCACTGGGCTTCAGTTTCTTCATCCGTAAAATGGAGACGATGTGAAATGGGGCTGTGCTGAGAACTGTGGCTGCTGCAGGGAGGACCCAGCGTGAGCCGGTCTCCTCTTCCTCCTTCTGCAGTTTATGAGACGCAAGTTCCTCACTCTGACAGCTAAGGTCCTGCCAAGTCCAACGTTCAACCTAAAAATCTTTGTTCTCTGGCGCCACCTGTGGCAGCCTCGACAAGCACTGCGGCACAGATGCAGGGTGGCCTCCCTCGGGCCAGACAGCTCCTCCTCAATGCCAGAGGGCTGATACTGATGGCTGAGGTTCCAAGAGGTCACAGCATGGTGCCAGCCCTTCCAGCAGGAGCTGTGACTCGGCAGTGACTGGTGGAGACTTCAGTGGACGTTTACAGGGATGGGAGAACTGATGGTTTTTGTGAGGGTCCAGAAGAGAAAAAGTTTGAGACACTAGTAGTGTAGATACTCAGCCCAGAGTGCTTTCGGATTGAAGGTGGAACATGACAAGAGAAGGCGGAGGCGTTAGACGGGGAGGACTTTCCGTTGAGCAGTAAGTGGCCACTGAAGGAACTTTATTCGTTCTTTCCTCGTTGTTCCCCCCTCCCCCGTGGATTTCAGAAGGGTAGAGTTTAAGGCAAGGTTAAATCTGAGGGCTAGAGAAGACAGACCTCAGCAGGGTTCTAAGTGGGTGTGGGAAAGAAAAGGGATCAAATTAGTAGGGGATTAAAATATCAGTGCAATTTCTAAATCCTGAAACCATGTACCAGTCTGTAAAGGACAAATGACAGAAAATGGTATCCTTCTCAGCACCGCCGGGCTCCCGCTTCGTTTCCGTTCCCGCCTTTGCACGGCTCCGACCCAAATGCGTAGGGACAGAGTACCCCGGGGGACCCCTTCCCGACCTACTCTATAAATCAGAATTCTGAGTTGGCAAGCATTGACTTCTCCCAGCTTTAACTTAAAGGGAGCGAGAATTCTGTCTTCCTCCTCCTCCCCTCTCCTTCCATCCTCTTTTCCTTCCTTCTTTCATCTTTCTTCCTTCCATCCTGCCCCCTCCCCGCATCCCTCCACCCACTAGGCGCTAATATGGCCATAGAGCAGGGACCTGCAGGAGAGGAAAAGACAATTACTTATTGAGATGGAGAAACTGGGTCATACAGGTTCGGGGGGGTGAACTCCATCTTCTAGTTATCGGTTCCCTAGTCAACCACCTCTCACTCAGAGACTCAGCTTTGTCATCTGTAAAATGGGACTAAGAGCACCTGCCTAAGGAGGGTGTGACGCGGCCCTGTAACCTCCCCCAGGCCCGTCCCCTCCTCTTCTGGCTAAGCGCTGCCAGGCACGGCTGCACAACTAACGAGTTATTTGCATATTTTTCTGGAAAGAGAACAGGGCGGGTGTGTCTTGGCCCCGCCCACTTTTGGAGAAAGTTCTGGTTCTTCCAGAAGCCCAGGCTCCCAGGAGTGCTTCATTTTGCCAGAGGTTTTGGGGTGCAGTGTGCAAGGACGGCCCGCCAGGGGGCGCGCGCACCAATGGACCGAGCAGGGAGGGGTCCCCAGGGGAATAGGTTGTGGGGGTGGGGGAGGATGGGCGCTCAGAGACGGGGTGATCCGCACGTTGTCGTCCAGCAGCCGGGTGGGGCGTCCTGGGCACTGTTTTTCCAGATCAGGAAGCTTAAAGGGATTGGGAAGGGTAAAAAACCACGTGCCCAAGGTCTCACGCCCATGGGCCCGTGGCGGGCGGACAGGCACGGTGGCAGGAGTGAGAACTGGGACAGCAGCCTGGTGGCGCCGTAGCTGCCGCCCCACTTCCGTTTTGATTTCAGAGGGGAAATCTCTGCCTTCAGAGCGCACCCGTGCAACGCGCACATCCCGAACAAGAAACTGGAGAAGAGGTTCCGGAGATCCAGCTTGCTGGTTTGGCCACGAGGTGGTCGTGGGCCCAGAGGTGGGCGCCCTGGTCTCTCAGGCGACAGTCCCAGGACCAGCAGCGACAGGACGAACAAAACGGACATTGAAGTGAATTTTTCAAGAGGCCGAATGTCCTCATTTTAAGGAGATGTCCTGTATTCTGAGACACAGTTAGACCTGTCCTACAATTTGGGTGTGCAAAGCCCTTTCTTTTATGAAATGAGAGTCATAATAGGTGGTACTTGGGTTTGGAAGTTTTGGCCAAATGAAAGTGGGGAACGACATTAATCCATCTGTCTAGGTATCTGTCTGCCTATTATCCGTATACTCATCTATCGTCGTTCTGTTATCTATTATTTATCTATCATATTTATTCACCTATTATCTATCTATATATCAGTCTGTCATCTTTCTGTTCACTATTACTTACTATCTGTATATACATCTATCATCTTTTTATCTGCTATCATTATCTGTCTGTCTATCAGTCTGTCCATTTCCTTGCCTGTCTGTCTTTCATTGTGAAACGTCTGCTCTGTGATAGTCATGTGTCTGGGCATTGCTGCTCTGTGTATGTCACGAATTTTATGGCTTAGACGCTTCCAGGGGCTTCTGATCAGCTGCATCTCAGGCAGCGCAAAGCGCTGGTGGTTCTGGCTCTGCCTCTCTAGCTGTGTCACAACCTGCAGGGGGCTGCCCCGCTCAGAGCGTCCTTGGCTCCTCTGCAAACGGGCCTTGGCGAGTCTAGCCTGGAAGGGTCACGGTGAGGCCTGGGGCGCTGGAGAGCGGAGAAGACTAGCACAGGGCCTGGCATGCAACCCACGGCCTTGGCTTCCTTCTCCCAGTCTTTCCTTCACTCTCTCACTTTACAAAGCCTGTGGACCCCTGACTGGGGACTGAACCGTGTACGGTGTCCTGAAGGCAAAGCAGACAAGGACAGGTCCAGCCTTCAGCTTTTCAATGCACTGGGGCCCCTCTAAGTACCTGGCGGATCTGCTCACTGAGTGGGGGGAGGAGGGAAGGCTTCTTGGTTGGGGGGGGCGGGGCGTGTGCGGTGTCCCAGGAACACAGGTGGGACCAGAGAAGGGGGAGAAGCACCTCTCTGGGCCTGGGCTATGGGTGCTAGGGGAATGAGGCCCCGTCGATAAGGAAGAGCTTCTGGATGTAAATGAGAGAGGCTCAGAAGACCAGAGGAGCCCAGGAAATTATTTTATTTTATTGCCTTTTTAGGGCCACACCCGTGGCATATGGAGCTTCCCAGGCTAGGGGTCTAATCGGATCTGTAGCTGCTGGCCTACACCACAGCCACAGCAATGTCAGATCCGAGCCGCCATCTGTGACCTACACCACAGCTCATGGCAACGCCAGATCCTTAACTCACTGAGCGAGGCCGGGGATCAAACCTGCACCCTCATGGGTGCTAGTCAGATTCATTTCTGCTGAGCCACGACGGAAAGTCCTCTTTTCTTTCTTTCTTTTTTTTTGAGCCTAGGAATTGAGACACCAGCAAAAATGCAAATGCATGACTTCTTGGAAGGATGGGAGGACTGTGGTTGTTTTTAGAGGAGGACGTCACCGCCGATTTAGACATCACACCTTCTCCGAGGGTCTGAGCTCCTGGCCCTGCATCACGAGGTCGGTCTGTTTTTGCAATTCATCCCCCGACTTGATTTCATCGGAGCCACGCAACAGCCCCGCGAGGTGGATAATGTTATCTCCATTACGTAAGAGGACACGGAGTCTCAGACAGATGAGATGGCTTGCTCAAGGCCACCTGGCTGCTCACCGGCGACGTGACTCAGGGCTTCAGGTCCGCTGCAGCCACAGCAGACGTTTCCTTCAAAACCCTCCGGGGGCAATATTTCTCTCTATGCGCGGCTGCCCCGGATCATTTTCCACTCTCTGACATCATCTGGCTTTGGAAAGGTCAGTCAGCTTCGTGACCCTGATGAGGACACAGAGCAAGGTGGCCGTCCCAGGGCCTCGCCTTCCGCCCCAGCGCGCGCGCGCGTGTGTGTGTGTGAACCTCCTGAAGTGGTTTTAGATGGAGCCTCGGGGGACAGGGGGGGGGAAGAAAGCTCATGACTCTCAGCCTGGCATCTGGGGGAAATTCATCATTTATGTACCGCAGGGAGAGTCTCTCCCAGGTGATGTTTTTCTCAAGTGAAAAACATTTGCGAAAAAGTCCGACAAGTCAGAAAGAAGGGACTGAACTTAAAAAACCAAAAGAGGACATTTAGCCTTGGCAGGTGGACACCTATAAGTATTCCGCTGAGGAATATTCCTATTTCTGACCCTCACGGCCTTCGCGCGTGGGGACCTTTATCTTGGTGAACGTTGCCCGGTGTTGGTTTTGTTGGTGGTGTGCAGGGCGTGTGTGTGTGTGTGAGTGTGTGTGTGTGTTTAAGGGATATAAATTCCAACCATGTTTTGTGTGAAGGGTCTCAGCGCATACTGACATTGTGAGTGTCAGCCCCAGATCACTTTAATCAGAGAGTGGATATGCATGATAAAACGGATAAGGGACTTTAATCAAAAAATCCGCTGGCCTGGAAACGTGACGCACTCCGCCAAACACACTTCATCCCACTTTTCTTGTGCCACTGCCAAGATTCTAGTTCATGAATATGCATCGGGCATGATATTACATTAAAATGTGACATTGGTGTATGGTGTGGAGGATTTCAAATTCCCTCCCCCACCCCAGTATGTATGTATATATCTGTACACACACACACACACACACACACACACCCTTACGTGTGCATTTTTGCAAAGTTTTTGTCAATTGCACCTTCACATCTCAATGTGATTTTTTTTTTCTTTCCAAGGCATATTTGAGTGCTAAATATTGGGTTTATAACTTACATTGTCCCTAAAAGAAATTAATAGGAAGAGTAGCCAGGAGTTTTCTTTAAACTCTACCCAGGAGCATCTATCCAGTTTCCAGCAAGGGTTCCATCTCTCCGTATAAAATGCTCATTTATGAGAGTAGGGCACAGGCGGGCGATTATGGGATTTGTTTCTATTTCAAGATATTAATTCCAGGTGTAGTGAATGAGGGAGCATTCTGGCTGCATCACGGGCCTCTTAGAAATGGAGCCGGGGGACCCTGGTGAAGTATTTGGGGCTCCTTTCTCGAGGAGCATCTTTGGGGCTCAGGTCTGTCTGCTTTGGGATCCACGGACTCCAGCTCGTTGGTCACCGTCGGCCCCGCTCTCCTCGCTGCCTGCTGTGTCTTTTCCCTCCACCTAGACAGAGGCGGCCCGTTTTGAGAACTGATGGAAAATAATACCATGCCGTGCAAAGCACACAACTCGTCAAGTCAAGGTGCACATCAAAGTGCACAACTCGCCAAGTCAAGGTGACGAAAGATGAAGGTATGGTCAGTACTTGTTTGCTGTCTTGTAGAGTCTCTCCAATGGAAAAATTCTGGGTGGCGTTTGGCAAGCCAAGCAGACTCATCTGAAGAAAGCCGGAACTGAATGGCTCCGTAATGCCATTCGCGCAGAAATGGGCTGGGGTTCTGATGCGGCCCCCCCCAGGGCTGGGTGTTCCTTGGCCTCTCACGGGGCACTGGGGGCAAAAGGTTAGTGCCAGTACCTGGCTGTACAGGTGACAGCTGACATGGTGGGGCTTTCCTGGGCTTTAGTCAGGGTCCCCCAAGCATTGTGACTGCTTCTCTCATCCACGGATAATCTCTTTCACAAGGACTGGATATAGGGTGGTACACTGAGTTGAATAGGGTCCCCTCCCCAAATTCATGCCCACCCAGGGCCTCGGCATGTGACCTTACTTGGAAATAGGGTCTTTGCAGATATAATCTGTGAAGGACCAGAAGGTGAGATCATTCTGGGTTAGAATAGGCCCGAAGGCCAATAACTGGTATGCTTATAAGAGTAGGAGAAAACAGGCAGAGGATAGAAAAGATGGCCAGGTGAAGATGAGACAGAGGTCAGAGCAACTCTGCCACATTCCCGGGAACCCATAGAGCCCGCAGAAGCTGGCGGTGGCCGGGAAGGATTCTCCCCTAGAGCCTTTAGCCAGAGCCTGACCCTTCTGATACCTTGACTTTGGACAGGGCGAGAATGAGTTCCTGATGTTTTTAAGCCACCCAGTTTGTGGTACTTTGTTGTGACAGCCAGGGGACACTACTACAGGTCCTACAGCAAAGGGTTGTGGAGACCCTCAAAGCAACCATCTGTGTCAAGCCCCACTCTCTGCCCTCCAGCTGCATGGCTAGAACTGTGTCATCTCCTCTGCTACCTGGGGGCCACTACTGTTTTGGCGCGGGCTGTGTGAGCTCCCAGGAGGGAGAGAACTCAGCCTCTAGACAGATGAAGGCTGTTCAGTGTGGTTGAGATGAAAAGTTGAGCACAGACCTGACTGGGGACCTTCAAGACCAAAGAGAAGGCACTGGCTGGGCTGCGATGCCCAGAGTGACACAGAGTGACAGCAGTCCCTTCCATCCTGGGGGAGCTTCCTAAGAGCTGGAGATCCGGGAGGGTTGCTAACACCCCAGGTGACCAGTCATGGACCACGGCTCCCTTCCCAGCTGCATCACTCTGCTCAGAAGCCACCGGGCTTCTGTACAGTCCATCCCATTTTCTTCCCAGATTAGCATCTTACAAATGCCAAGATTGTACTTGCTGATAAATTGGGGGATAAGCTGTCATCTTCAACCAAGAAGGTGTGGGGCCCTGAGACTCAAGGACATAGAAGGACTCCTTTGGATGACCACGGGAGGGAGCTCACACAGGTGGCATGGGTTGGGGGTGCATTTATGGCCAGGCAGGCCTTAGCAGGTCCTTTCATCCCTCTGAGCCTCATTTTGGCATTTGAAAAATGAGGGTAAAAATCATAACCAGTACACAGGGTTGATGGGGAGGCTCAGTTAAATGAGGCAACTCGCTGTGAACAGTCTATTAACCATCAAGCTTTGTATAAAATGATGATTATTATTACCCTTTCGAGGTAATTTCCCACTTCCTCCTTCCTTTCTCTTACTTTTTCGGGACTCCCAACTCCGCTATTCTGGGCGTTCCAACAGACTGCTCCCTTTCTGGAAAAAGGCATAATAGCCTCTGGCTGGAAAAAGACATCATTTGAGGCCATGAGTCTTAGAAAACCTTCTTTGACAATTAAGAGACATGTATTGATTTTGAAGTACTTTGCCCCACTGCCAACACATCCAAATTGCTTCTCTGTAAAAACCAAAATTCAGCAGTATTGGACCTTCTGTTGTCACCAATGGCTTCTGGTGATGGATATCAGACTCCTTGTCAACCAGTGGACCTTGTGCCCAGGGACCCCGGGGAGCAAAGCCTGTGGGTCCCCTGAGAACACAGAAAGTCACAGGCTGCAATCTGGAACCTGCCAGAATGGGGACCTGGCTCTCTGTGATGGAGACCCAACGAGGGAGGGACTCTCTCCTATCTGGTCCCCGATTGGGCTGTTTTGGATGAAATCAAGCAAGAAAAATATTGCGGTACTTCAAGAGCTTGGCTGCTGCTCGCCAGGGCTGTGACAGCCTGATGGGGGAGGCATCGTGTCTGTATGAACACGGAGGAGAGCCAACTTGGAGGGACAGCTGGGACTGGGCCTGGACAATCCAGAGAACATCTGTCTGTCCCAGGCTCTTCTGCTCACAAGGGGTGAGTCTTGGCCATGCCACATTCCATGGAGGGCCTCGGTTTACTCATCCGCAAGATGGGCCTGACTGCCCATCACAGGACATGTGTGAATCAGAAAGGGCTATGTGTTTATGAGCAAAATCCACTTTGAATAACTACGGAGCTATTGTGATTTCCTAGCATTTACTAGACCTTTGTCCATTCACTGTAAACGCAGTGGTGTTTTCTAACTGGAAAAGACGCACGCACCCCGATGTTCATGGCAGTACTATTTACAGCAGCCGAGACATAGAAGCAGCCCAGGTGCCCATCAACAGGTGATTGGATTAGGAAAATTCCACACACAATGGAATATTAGCTCTAAAAAAGAATGTGATCTTGCCATTTGCAGAAACATAGATGGAACTAGAGAATACTATGCTTAGTGAAATAATCAAACAGAGAGAGACAAACGTTGTATATGGTATCACTTACCTGTGGAAACTGAAAAAAGGATAGAAATACATCTATATCTGTTATTTTTACAAGTAATACAGAACAGAAACAGACTCACAGACATAGAAAACAAACTTTTGTTTACCAAAGGGGAGGAGGAGGAGGTGGGGAGAAACAAATTAGGGGTATGAGACTAACAGATCCAAACTATTATATATAAAATAGACGAGCCACAAAGATTCACTGTTAGCACAGGGAATTATACCCACTATCTTGTAGTAACCTATAGTGGCATATAATCTGCCAAATATGTTGTACACCTGAAACTAACACAATATTGTCAATCAGACCTGCTTCAATTAAAAAAAAAAATAGTGGTGTTTCCAGGGAAGTTCCTACAGTCTTTTAAAGTTTCTTTTTAATTTTTTACGGAAGTGTGGTTTATTTACAATATTGTGCCAATTTCTGCTGTCCTTATGATTTTAAATAAATAATTTTCTGGGAAAGATTCCATGTAATTTTTGTAAATTTTCACTCAAGAGACAAACCTGCTTGTGGGGCATGGGTGGTGACAGCTGGGACGTCCAGATGGCCTTGTGTCCACCTGTGGTCCCTGGCAGGTAGAATGACCATTTCGTTCAGGGCTTGACTCTCTTCTGTTGTTGTTGTTTTTGGGTTTTTTTTTTTTTTTTGGTCTTTTTAGGGCCGCACCCATGGCATATGGAGGTTCCCAGGCTGGCGATCCAATCAGAGCTGCAAGCTGCCAGCCTACGCCACAGCCACAGCAACGCCAAGCCACTTCTGTGGCCTTCACCACAGCTTGTGGCAACACTGGATCCTTAACCCAGGATCTGTGAGGCCAGGGATTGAACCTATGTCCTCATGGATACTAGCTGGTTTCATCACCACTGAGCCACAGCGGGAGCTCCCGTGAGTCTGCAGTTCTCAACTCTATGAACCACCCTGAGCAGCGCCGGAAAGGCGGGGTACTTCTTGTCATTCACGACTGGGCTTGTCACCAGCCCCAGGTCTCCAAACTCCGTCACCCGGGGGTGGGGGCAGGAGGAAGAGCGTCCCACGTGCAGTCCTGACGTGCTTGGTGACACCTTTGCCTATGTCATGTTGACGCCTCACGTTGGGTTATACCGCGTCGTGTTTCATTATTCCAGAATTCATAAGACGTAGCAGAGTGCTGGCAGGAATTTGGATATTAGAGAAAAAGAAAAAGAAAACGCCCAACCCCACACCTACAGTATATTTTCCTTATCTGTTCCCTGCTGTGGTTTCAGTTAGAAAGCTCCCTCTGTGACTTTGTGTTATTAATTAGGATGCTAGGTTATCTGCGAGAAGCAGATTTTCTAAGATACAGGCGCACAGTCTGGGAACGAGGTATCTGGAGACTCCCTCTGCTTGGAGGAACGGAACCACACTTGAGAGTCGCTTTATGTGGTGAGGACCTACGTGGCTCAAAATAACTCGCTCGTCTGATTTTTTTTCCCCCCGCTTCCTGTGTAGTGGTTATGTACTTGAACTTTGGCTTTTCAACATTTGGGGGGGGTCTCTTAGACATACACATAATTTTGATCTTCTTCTTTTCTGCCCGGGCTGCTGATTCACTTTTAAACTTTATTTTGTGGTGGGAAGAACCCTTTAACGTAAAATCTGCCACCTTAGCAAATTTTCGAGTGCGTGATCCAGCACTGTGGTCTCCGGGCACAGCAGTACCGTAGGTTTCCAGACTTGCCCGTCCCGTGTAAGCGCACCTGCTGTACCTCCTCTTCCCCCTCCCCCAGCCCCTGGCAGCCTTCATCTTATTCTTTGCTCTTGTGCATTTTTTAAATTGTTAACGCTAAACATTTTTTTTAATTAAAGGATAGTTGACTTATAATGTTGTGCCAGGTCAATATCGAAGTAGCCCTGCTCATTGATTCCTCACTGAACATGACAAGGACACATGATTTTAAAGAAAAAAATTGTCTCCTTTTTACGGGCTCCTTTGTAGGAATAACCAGTTCACCAGCATAGAAGAGGTGACCGGGCTGGTCTGGATGGTTTCAGGAAGAGAATGGAGTAGAGATATTTGTCTGTTTGTTACCCCACCAGCATCAGCCCCACTGTGATTTTTGGGTCCCCATAAGCACCGTGACCACACAGTCCAGCTCCCTGGAGGAAATCAGAGATCTGAGAACGTTGCTCGGTGTCGGGCTGTTGAAGGTGCTGCAGCCGAGACATCTGGACCTGTGTGTTGAGCTTTCCAGGTGGGGTGATGTCACTTCGCGTGGCGCTGGAGAGCCAGGACCCGGCGGTGCTCACTGCTTTGTTCCTCATTCCTCTCCCGAGAGGGGGTGGTGGTGGAAGAAATGATGTACACGGGATCCGTAACCGAGATGGCAGGCACTGCCACACCTCGCTGTGGGCTGATGGAACGGCTCAGTTTTTCTGGTGGGGTGCACCGCCCCTCTGCTCCTCACTTCTCTTCCTGGGTCTCAGGCGGCCACTTGGGCAGAGGAGGAGCTGCCTGGCTCATCCACCACCTCAACCCCCAGTGCAGGCAAGGCAGGTTGGAACAGGATAAAAAAAAAAGAAAGACAGGCCCAGACTATGACATTGAGAACGGATGGGCAATGAGGTCCTGCGGTATATATATATATATATATATATATATATATATATATATATATATATATATATATATATGACTAGGTCACTTTGTGGTATAGCAGACATTGACAGAATATTGCAAATCAACTAGAATAATCATAATAATGATAAAGACAGGCAGGTAAGTAGACAGGTGGTTAAGTAGACAGCTTTGGTCTACTTACCACCCAGGGACTGGCAGTGCCAGGGGGAAACTTGTGCCTGCATGGTGACCGTTGTGACAGGGTAAGTCTACCCGAGGGCAAAGCTTGCACCGGGGATGTCCTGCATTCCGACTCATCAAATAAGCAGCTCCTCTTCCTTAGATCTGGAGATGCTCTGGGGAGGGGACAGGAGACGGAAAGGGCACTGAGACAGTGGAAATTTCCTTCCTAATATTGCTGCTGTGGTTGCCACTTTTAGCAAATAAAACTACAGGATGCCCAGTTAAAGCTGAATTTTAGATAACACTCCTTGAGGGCATAGTTATACCAAAGGGATTATTTGTTGCTTCTTTGAAGTGCAGCTCTAACTCGGTGCTGATACTGCGAACTGAAGGGTGCCCCACACCTGCAAATTCATAGGCGGAAGCCAAAGCCCCCGGTGTGATGGTATTGAAAGGTGGAGCCTTTAGGAGGTTATTAGGGTTTAGGTGAGGTTTTGATGGTGGGGCCCTCGTGATGGGGTTAGTGCCCTTCTAATAGGAGACTGCAGAGAACTTGCTGTCTCACTCTTTCTTCCCACCATGTGAGGACATAGCAAGAAGCTGGCCGTCTCTAAGTCAAGAAAAGAGCCCTCACTAGAAACTGACTGCCGGCTTCTTAATCTTGGACGTTGGGAAAATAAGTGTTGGTTACCCAGTCTATGGTACTTGTTATGGCTGCCCAAACTGCCCTAGACTCTAAGCATCCTATATTTTGTCTGGGAAAGCTAACTGCTGGCTTGCTTTTTCCTGACTATACCTAGCATTGCCCTATACTAGTGGGGCTGCCCGGAGGTTGTTTTGGCTGGGGAGGCTGGCTGTAGTCAAAGGCTGGGGTGGGAAGGAGTCAGAAGCGATGAACAGAAAGATACCAAGAACTTTCCTGTTCAAATGGTACTAATTCTTGGACAGTTGCAGAACAACAAGGCGCCAGCTGCTTTCATTGCTTCACAGCAGGGAGCAAAACACCTTTTCAGTGACCCAAACTGATGTCATCCAGTATGGCCTGGGGTCACGGATGGGGAGTTCACAGAAATACATGTTTGAGCTTCTGCCCCATTGCCCCTGTGATCCAAATTTTGAAACATGTTTGCAAGAAAATGAAGCAGATATGTTGGCAACTTCTAGAGTAAATAAAGGGAGCTTCAAAGCAGCCACGATTAGAGCCAGGGAGATGCTTCTGCATCCTTCTTGAGGACTTTACTGTAGTCCGTTTTCTTAGCACCAGAAGCACTTGGCAGTTGTGTCCAAGTAGACTCATTGGGAAGAAGACCTGGTTCCTCACTGACTGCATGTGGGATATTTGACAATTTACTTCTCCCTCCTGAGCCTCAGTATCCTTTTCTGTTAAGTGGGGTTGAAATGGACAGGATTATTGATAAGATTAAATGGATATTGGATGGAAGGCACAGCCTGGCACTCCGTAGGTCTTTAGTAACTGGAAGTCTTTGTTTTTACTCATACCAGTGTGTCCCAGGCATAAACACACCAGCCAGTGTGTGCGTAGCACAGGGTCCTTAGGAGCACTTACAAATGAAGACGTTTCCCTCCTAAGTGGAAGGCTATTTCATGGTGAATAAATATTGTATTGATAGCATTAATAATAAAAAAATACAAATGTGACTGTAAAGCAGTATAATGGATATGCCTTAGCCGTGTGGGGAATCCAAGTGGGTTTGGGGAATTGGTTTGATTGGTGGGTTTGATGCTAGGCAGTCCCAATAGATCAGAGTTGTAGTAACTGGCTTCCTGATCAGAGTTATAGAAATCATATTTTGTGGGAACTGTCCGAAATACACTCGAATAATGGTTTCAGTAGGACGTGCTCCTACCCCGTGGATCGATGCGTACAGGTGTTACTGTGACCTGGGGTTCCACGGTGCAGCTTTTCGGAAGCGAGTTCCAGGACCCTGCTTCTGAAGACGACCCTTTTCACAAGTCACTCTGTGTGGTCTCATCAGCACCATCCACGATACTCTGAACTTGAACCTGGTTCAGACTGGCTCCTTGAACGACCTGGAACCACGGGGAACATGGAGAGACTCTGACATCACAGTCTCCTGGAGAAATCGAGGCTCCGTGTTGGGCAATGACTTGCCCAAGGTCACACTGAGACTGCTGGGAATCTATGAAGCTGTCCTATGATCATAAAGCTTTGACTTTCAAAATCACTCACTAATATTTTCTGTCTCCCTCAAAATGGGAGACCTTAGACAGTGTGTAGGAAGCACACAACTCAGGCTACGTATTGGTTATTACGGTTAACTCTCAACTTCTATTCCACCCCAGTCGATCCATGGGTGCCCCCTGGATTAATCAGGTAATCAGTGCTAGCTGGAGTAACAGCCCCTAAATCTCAGTGGCTTAACTCAATTCAGCTCCAGTAATGTTTAGCCCTGTAGGTGGCCTTTCACCAAGTGGTTGAGGAACCCAGATCTCAACATCTTACGGTTTTTGCCGTCTTTTAGGCCCTGAGCTGCTGATGAGAGAGAGTGTGGAGGACTACATAGGACTTTTTATGGGCCGACCTGGAAGTGACAGCACTATTCTCACATTATTGGCAGAAGCCAATCAAATGGCCCAATCTGAACTACAGGAGAGGCTGGGAAATGCAGTCTTCATGGATGTCCAAGAGGATGAAAGGGATTGGAAAATGTCTATCAGGTTCTCCGACAGCACCCAGGATCATCCCTTCCCCCTTTCCCCCCTTGCCAGTGGGTGGCTTAAGCATGGGTATGGATGGACCCCAGGGTGTGTGTTTAGAGCCCAGGCCTGGCCAGTGAATCGGGAGATAATGACAGCTGGTCTTTTAGGAAAGGTGCTCTCATTCTCATCTTAAGATGATGGGTCCATTTCTTCCTTTGGAGACATCCCAAAACCGCTGCATCCTGGTTCCGACCTGCCTGAGGAAGACACACACACACACACACACACACACACACACACACACACACGGAAAAGGGCCAAGCATGGGAAATCTCGGAGCGGCAAAGCAGAACCCCGAGCACACCATGGCTGGAGCCTGCCCTGCCTCTGGACCTATGCTGTTGGAGGGTAATCCATCATCTCATTGTTGACGCCGGTTTGAATTTGACCTTGTCGTTGCCTGTGGCTGAGATCATCCTAACCAATAGCAGCTACAGTGGAAATTCTTTGCTGCAGTGTCCAAAAGCGAGCAAACAATGTCAACGCTATTTCATAAACTGGATCGTTACAGGCAGCTGGTGCCAGACATGTAGGTTGGGCTCAAAAGCCCAGAGGCAACTTGGAAAAGGGACTAAATATGAGCTCCAGAGTCGGGAAGACCTGGTTCAGGATCCTAGCTTGACCTCTTACCTGCTCTGCCACACTGGGCAGATAACCTACCCTCTCTGAGCCTCTGTTTTTTCCGTAGAGTTGCAATGCTTATCTTGCCAAGTTTTTGAAAAGCACCTGTTTCTTCAGTGTGTCAAGTCTTGGGGGCCCAATTAACCAGGAGGTCTCCTTTCCTCCCCTGAAACCACCAGCTTCTCAGAGGTGGTTTTATGTCTAAGATCCCGCGTTAACGTGGCAGCCGGGTCAGACCCTCCATTATTCATATTCTGCAGTAATGGGCTCATTACGCCTCATTGTGCGACTCTGC
The DNA here is from genome assembly GCA_004024745.2 of Catagonus wagneri. Lineage (NCBI taxonomy): Eukaryota > Metazoa > Chordata > Mammalia > Artiodactyla > Tayassuidae > Catagonus > Catagonus wagneri. Next base: position 8,551,996 of record PVHT021183632.1, read on the forward strand.
AGATGCTGGAATGAAACCAAACACCACTTCTCCAGTGGTTTATTTTCTTCCTCGAGATGCTTACACTTTTTGGAGGTAATGCCAAGACATCTAGTGAGGCACTCAGATCCTTTTTGGAAGGAGACAGGATATAAATCATTGATAAGTAAATAAATAAGTAACCATGTGATTCTGTCAATTTAGGAGGAGAAAAAAAATCAGCCCAGCCGGAGTTTGCTGTCATGTAGACTGCTGGATTGACTGCACTATGAATGTTTTTTGGGGCAGGGAGGAAGGCGAAGGGGTATGGGGCTGTGCTGCTCCCTGACAAGGAAGTTTGGGAATAAAACTTAGAAAACAAGGAGGAGAAAGTTGGTCCAAGTGGCTGCCTCATTCCCCCTCCTGCAATTAACGAAGACACAGGCACGCAGTCCCGTGCAGGCACTGAGTGCGCGCGATCGAACATATTTGGATCTCGTTTTCCCTTATAAAAAAATAAGTTCAGGAGTTCCCATTGAGACTCGGCAGGTTAAGAACTGACATAGTGTCCGGGAGAATGTGGGTTTGATCCCCAACCTCGCTCAGTGGGTTAAACCGGTGGTTGCCGTGGCTGTGGTATAGACAGCAGCTGCAGCTCTGATTTGATCCCTAGCCCAGAACTTCCATGTGCCACAGGTGCGGCCTGAAACAAAAATTAAAATTCAACATCCTATATGTATTGCCTGCTTCCATACAAACTATTGTTTTTCTGTGATTTCATTTTAACGTTAAATACACAGGGTCATGATATTCAAACGAGTGCACCATTTCCTTTTATAACGAGGTGGGGGACTTTTGTGGAGGGAATGATTTTATGTCTACTTATGGATTTCTTAAAAATTAATCATGGGGAGTTCCTGCTGCAGCACAGTGGGTTAAGGTGCTGGCATTGCCTCGGCAGTGGCATGGATTCGATCCCTGGCCCAGGAACTTCTAAAAAAAAATGAATAATGAAGTAATTTTTCCCTCCCACCTCCTTATTTTTTTTGTTCTTTTATGGCCTCACCCGCGGCATATGGAAGTTCCCAGACCAGGGGTCAAATGGGAGCTGCCACTGCTGGCCTACGCTACGGCCACAGCAACATGGGATCCAAGCCGCATCTGCCACCTACACCACAGCTCATGGCAATGTTGGATCCTTAACCTACTGAGCGAGGCCAGGGATCGAACCCGCATTCTCATGGTTACTAGTCAGGTTCTTAACTTCCTGAGCCACAATGGGAACCCACTCTTTCCCTTAATTGAGAAATAACTCACATACCCTGAATTCACCATGTGAAGCATACAATTCAATGGTTTTAGGATATTTATAGAGTTGTCCAACCACCACCACAATCCAAGTTAAGGATTTTCATTACCTCAAAAATAACCCCTCTCCTCATAAGCAGTCACCTACCCCTAACCCTGGGCAACCCCCAACCTAATTTCTGTCTCTAGAGATTTGCTGCTCTGGACATTTCCTCTATTTCTCATTTTATTTACTTATTTTTTAATTTTAAAATTATAGTTGATTTACAATGCTGTGTCAATTCCTGCTGTACAGCAAAGTGACCCAGTCATTCGCGCGCGCGCGCGCGCGCACACACACACACACACACACATTCTTTTTCTCATATTATCTTCCATCATGTTCTATCCCAAGAGATGGATAGAGTTCCCTGTGCTGTACAGCAGGAACTTATCCGTTCTAAATGTAAGAACTTGCATCTGTTAACCTCAGCCTCCTAGCCTGTCCCCGCCTCTGCCTCCCCTTTGGCGACCACAGTCTGTTCTCCGTGGACATTTCCTATAAATAGAATCACAGAGCATGTGGCCTCTGTGACTGGTTGCTTTGACTTGACATTACGTTTTCAAGGTTCATCCAGGCTGTAACATGAATCAGGCTTCCTTCTTTTTCTTTTTTATTAGCTTTTGGCTGCACCCATGGCGTATGGAAGTTTCTGGGCCAGGGATCAAGCTGCAGCTGCAACCTGCATGGCAGCTGTGGCAACACCAGATCTTTAACCTGCTGTGTCAGAGCAGAAAATCTCTTCCTTTCCATTGCTGGGGAGTGTTCCTTTGCAGGGTTAGACCAGACCTTATCTATCCAGTTACCCGTCTATGGCCATTTGGGTTATTTTCATTTTGTGGCGACAATGAAGATGCATATATGAGATTTTATGTGGGTGAAGGTTTTCATTTCTTTGGGTCTGTAGCTAGTCTGACATCCTGACTCTCTCGGCTTTGCCTTGACCTCTTCCCCTCTCATTTACTCGTGAATCTGTTTTGATGAGCATGACAATAGCGAAGACGGTGATGACGGTGATGACGATGAGAGGATCAATCCGCCCTTTCTGAGCATCCACTGTGTGCCAGATGCTTTTTTTAAAGCACCTTACATGTACTGATTAGTTCATCGGAGCTAAGTTGTTAATAGCAGGCTTGTTATCTCCATTTCACAGGTGAGGAAAGTGAGGCACAGAGACGTCAAGTGACCAGTCCAAGGTCACAGGGCTAGGCTATGTCTGACTCTGGCTGATTCTGGTTCAGCTCCAGAACCTAATGTTCTTCTGAAGTCATACGTTTCGTTTGACCTGGCCCCAGAACCTGAACCTGTTTTGCACCTGCCTCTGTGGATGGCCCTCCCTTCCTTCTGTCCCAGTCTCCTGTGACATCTCCCTGCACCAGACGGGAGCTCTTGAGGGCAGGGACGAGGTCTCTCTCTTTTCTGGGCTCTTGTACATTTTTCACCGTACCTGGCGTCTAGCAGAGATTTTTAAAAGTCCTCCTTTAATTGAAGATAATGCAATTAAACTTATAAAATGTTCCTCAGCAGAGGCCGTGTATTTGCTGATGAAGGGGAGACGGGTGTAAATGACAGGGATGCACTATTTCCAGGTGGGGAGGAGGCGCGTGGATTCTGCAGGCTGCTCGGGACAGAAATTGTTCTTTTCCTTTTTATGCTTTTCCACAACTCTGAATTCCGCTATGGTTACTTCCAATAAACCCCAAATGAAAAAGTCACACGCAACAATAAAACACACAATTTCACCTGCAAATAAGTGCATAAATGAATGAGGTAGCCCCCATCCACCTTAACACATGGGAAAAACGAGTTCGGTAAGGACACTTGGAAAAAGAAATATTGAGATCCTTTGTCAGTGTCATCGGCAAATTCTAGCTCCATCTCCAATTGCAATCACTGCCCCCCCCATCCTTCCACGAAGGTAATCGTGTCAGATAATAACTTACATTGTGCAGAGCCCCACAGCCCCCGAGTTGACACAATCCTCTTATTGAAATAATCATCTCTCGGATCCTCTAAAGCTCATCTTGATCACCTTCCCACCTCTGATGCTGAATTCCTCCAGCAGCGTGGAACTGCTCGCAGGAGCCGGTGCAGCCTTCCTTCTCTCTGGTCCCCAGATGGCTGTATGTGCTGGTACCTCTGGCCTCACAGCCTCATTCCCCTTTGTGTTTATCTGTCTTTCCTGTTTTAGCTTAGGTATCACTTTCTCCAGGAAGCCTTCCCTGACTCCTCCATCTGAATCCTGGGTCCTTCTGTGCTCACTGAGCTTCTTACAGCCTCTGTTCCACCATCATCACTGTTCTATGTCCACTTTTTCCACTAGACTGTGCACATCTGGATCCAGAGTCTGTGCTGCACGTGGCACAGAGCAGGCATCCAAAAAGAGGAAGTTCAGTGAATGACCAGATGGCAAGAAATCCTCCTAAGGCAAGTACGATACAGCTCCCTGGATGGCTAAGGAACAGAAAGGGCACAGCTGTTTGTTTCGGGATCTGTTTGGCACAGACCCTCTCCTGGATGACTCTGGCTCAAGAATTAGGAATCTTCAGAGTTCCTTTGTGGCTCAGTGGGTTAAGAACCCGATGAACATTCATGAGGATGTGGGTTCAATTCCTGGCTTCGCTCAGTGGGTCAAGGATCCAGTGTTGCCGCAAGCTATGGTATAGGTCGCCGGCGCGGCTGGGATCCCACGTTGCTGTGGCTGTGGCGTTGGCTGGCAGCCACCGCTTGGATTTTTCCTTTCAAGTGTGGCCCTAAAAAGGAAAAAAAAAAAAAAAACAACCAGCAACAAAAAACAAAACAAAACAAAAAAACCCCAAAGAATTAGGAATCTTGGCGTTCCCATTGTGGTTCAGCAGGTGGAGGACCTGATGTTGTCTCTGTGAGGATACGGGTTTGAACCCTGACCTCACTGGGTGAGTTAAGGATCTGGTGTTGCCACAAGCTGCGACGTAGGTCGATGAAGATGGGGCTTGGATCCGATGTTGCAGTGACTGTAGCATAAGCTGGCAGCTGCAGCTCTGATTCGACCCCTAGCCTGGGAAGTTCCATATGTCACAAGTGTGGCCCTAAAAAGGAAAAAAAAAAAAAAGGGAGTCTTTCTCTTGCCATCACTTTGGTCAGCTGGTCGGACCCCCCAAGGCCATGGCGCTCTCTCTCTCTGAGGTTCACTTAAGATGCTGCTGAGATGGGGGCCGACCCCAAACATCTCTGAATCCTTTAAGCTTCTGCAGGCTTGGAGAGTGTATACCAAATTGAAACATGCATTAAAAGAACTTTGTGGGTTGAGACGATCACGGGAAAAACTACTGTACAAATACTGTCAAATGGGGCATGTATTTAAAAGGTTAGACAAAATATCTCCTTGCCTTTTTTCTTCACTTCTCTTTTTATAGTCCACTGCAAAACAACAATGGATAAAAGGGTGTAGAGAATGCATGTATATTTTCTTTTCTTTTTTTTTTTTTTTACCTTTCCCTAAGGAGCTTCTGTGCTACCCACACTAATTGTAGGTTTTTCTGAAAATGCAGCATGAATCATTTATAAATAAAGAGACTTTAAAATCCCTAAAAGACTCCCTGAGGTATTCAGTATTTCAGCATAAAATAACTGTTAAATGGAGTTATTCTGAATTAGCTTTTACTGGAAAGTGGTGAAAATAAAGTTTTCTTTTCACTGTGACTGTGGCAGTAATTCTTTTACACAGCCACCCGGGGTAACTGACAATCCATTTCCATAATTCAGGTTTTAGCAAAGCCATCCCCTGAAATGGCTACTGCTGGAGAAACGGGCGGGGGCGGGGTCCCCAGGAAACACACCTCTCATGTTGGCCAAGAGGAAGGCCAGACCAGGGCCCCTGGGGGGAGACCTGCGATGTCAAAGCTCAAATGCAAATGCAGACATTGACTCTTGGGGGCGGGGAAAGAGCAGCGCCTTCAGTTTCAGACCAAACAGAGTTCGAAGCCCAGCTCTGCCTCTTACAGGCTGTGTGACCTTGGGGGAGTTGCCTATCCTCTCTGACCCTCAGGGATAATAACAATCCTTACTCTGTAGAGTTGTTGTACAAATTTGAAGTAAAATTTGCAAGTGCCCAGAACGAAACTAGAAGATGAAAATGGCAGCTGCAATTAGATAGCAGCCATGATGCCACCTCTTATACATAGAAAGGGACTTGAACACGTGTTCTGAAGGGCCATCTCAGCACCTTGCACCCTCCCTGCCTCGCTGGCTGTCTGGATCCCCTCCCTGCTCCACGCTTTCATCTTCCCACTCTCCCATCCAGCGGCTGACTGGTTCATTTAGTCTGCAAATATTTTCAGAATGTGTGATCCTGTCTTGTGTTCTGTGCAAGTGACTGCGAGTCTGAAGGTGAATTAGACGGTGGGGATTCAGTCTAAGGAGGAGAAGACAGACGGCGACGGTGTGACACAGGTGTGACCATGACAGCTCTTTACCGGACAAGGCGAAGATGCAAAGGAAGCAGTGCCAGCTGCACCTGGGGCTGGAGGGCAGGTCAGGGATGCTTTCACAGGAGGAAAGTGGGCACCGCAGCCGACCCTTGAGTGGTGAGGGTTTTCCAGCGGGAAGGAGGTGGGGGAAGGGTGGCCACCATGCCACAGGGTGCAGGTTCTCCGAGGCCAGGGACCACGTGTGCCTGGTTCTGCCCCAGTCCCCACGCTCGTCACGCGCCTGATTCAGAGCAGGTTTTCCCTCTGTGTTCTGCTGAAGGGAGAAATGAGTTCCAGGCGCAGGTGCAGAGGAAGCCAAGACTTGGAGGAGGAAGACCTAGCGTGGCAGAGAAGAAGTGATGGATGCCGACTGGGTCCGGGGGAGAAGCGACCTTCGCCGTCTGGCTAGGAGCAGGGAGGAGACCCCGAAGGCTTTTACAGAGCGAGGCCGCATGCCTGATCTCTCCTGCCTTTTGGCACATCCCTTCCAGCAAAATCTGGGAGAGCACATCCGCAGGAGGAGGGCCTGGGGGCTGGAAATAGGCGTGGACTTGACAGGTGCCGTTGGACTCAGCCTTTGGCTGTCCCTGCTCGGCATCCGGTCAGAGGTCACTTTTGATCCTCGGGGGTGAAATTATGCAGAGGTGTCTTCCCATCTCCTCTGCCGTTGACTGACAAATTGTCTTGTCACTCAGACGTTCCTTCCACTTATCATAAAGAGGGAAAGAAAATTATCTGCTCAGTGCATATGGGAAAGAAAGCGCGTTCATTAACCTCTGAAGCTGAGATCTGAAACTTGTGAAGCTTCGAGGAGTAGAGATGCTTCAAGGGAGAGACGCGGGGAGGAAGCCAGGGAGCAGGTGCGTGCGTGCCTGTGTGTACGCGTCTCTCTGTTGACACACACATACCGTCCACACATCTGGTTCCTACCATCCAGTTCAGAAACACACACAAACCCAAACACAGCCCCACACACCCCCATGCTCACCAGCGCGCAGATCCTTGCAATGTGTGTAGCTACTGCATACGTTTACGCCTCTGATGAATGTGTACACATAGAGACAGATGCTTGCGTACCAGTGTTTTACAGTGGGAGCCGGCTGCCAGCTGTTGGAACTTGGGACCTGCCTGAAAACACTGCGCTTTTGGAGAGCTTTCTAAAGGACTGGTTTGTATTCCAATCCCTCTGCAAGACAGCTCAGGCTCTCCTAAGAGGAGGCCTTGGTCAGGAAGGAAATCTCAAGATGGCGAATGTCCCCGGTGGCGGACAGACTGATGTCCTTCTGTCCAGCTATGGCACTTCTTTCCCGACCTATGAGTCAGGGTCCTCCAGGGGAAAGAGACCCAAGAGGACATGTGCATATTTCTCTCTAGAAAGGGATTTCTTAGAAAGGCTTGGCTGAGGGGCTAACAGAGCCTGAAGTCCCACTTCTGCCACCTGAAAGCTGGGGACCCAGGAAAGCCCGCGGTGATGCCCGAAGGCCTGAGGGCTGGAGAACTGATGCTGCAGAATCCAGGGCAGGTCTGAAGACCTGACAGCCGGCAGTGCCAGTGAAGGGAGAGCCGTGTTCCCGCTCGGCTGCCGGGCAGACAGCAAATTCCACCCCCAGCTCACTTTGTTCTGTTCAGGCCTTCGATGGGCTGGGCGAGGCCTTCCCGCATTGGGAGGGGCGGTTCATTTGCTTTGTTCAATCCATGTGTTCAGATGCTCACTTCTTCTAGAAACACCCTCCCAGACTTACCCAGAAAAAATGCTTAACCTGCTTTCTGGGCAAACGGGGATCCAGCCTAGTGGGCACATAAAACTAACCGTCACACCCATGAAGCCACAGGACCAGGCACTGGGCTCGGCCCTTTGTATGCATCCTCTTGAGCCCTCAGATGACTCCCGAAAATAAGTATTATCCCATTTTACAGTGGGAGACTGGAGCTAAGCAGGACAACTCTGACTTGGCCAAGGTCACGGAGGGAGGAAGTAGCTGGGGTCCAACACAGGCCTCTCCCACCCTAAAGTCTCTCCGCAGAGGCCCCTTTCCCCTCTGTTTCATACTCTGTCATGCAGGTAAGGGGAGGTGACCTTAGTAATTCTTTCATTCAAATATTTGCTGAGCCAGGCACTGTGGTAAGTTTTGGGTGAAGGAGCCAATGAGCAGAGCAGACAGAATACCAGTCTCATTCTTTTTAAAAACATTTTTTAAATTAAGATTTACAATGTTGGGTCAATTTCTGCTGTACAGCAAAGTGACCCAGTCATACGTGCAGCGGGAGAGACAGAGCAATAAACAAGGCAGGAAGGACTCCTGCAGGCGATAATAAGTGGGATGAAGAAGAAAGACCAGAGTTCCCATTGTGGCTCAGTGGGTTAAGAACCCCACATAGTGTCCATGATGATGCGGGTTTGATTCCTGGCCTCACTCAGTGGGTTAAAGATCCAGTGTTGATGCAAGCTTTGACGTAGGTTGCAGATGCAGCTTGAATCAGAGTTGCTGTGGCTGTGGTGTAGGTTGTCAGATGCAGCTTCAGTTCAACCCTGGAACTTCCATTTTTGTGGCAAGCACAGCCTTTAAAAAAAAGATAATAAGAGGAAGAAAAGCAGAGAGGGAGAGGCTAGAGGGTCCTTTAGATGGGGGAGAGTCAGAGAAAAGCCTTGTTCATGACTCGATAATTAATCGCTCATGAGAGGTAGTCCCCCGGAACCCCAGAGGAAGGGAAAAGCAAATGAGAAGAGGAACATTCGAGGAGACAAAGTGACCCGGCCATGGTCACACGTCCCTTAGCACTGGGGTAAGGCTCAGACCAAAGCCTGAACTCTCGCCGCAGCCACCTCTCCCAAGCATCGGAGCCCGGAGCTGATGCAGGGCTCTGCTCGCTCCTGGCGGCCGGCGCAGACGAGGGTGGCCATGGCCCCACAGGCCCAGAGCGTCTGCCTTGGGGCGACACATCCCCGTCCTTTGTTCCCATTGAAGCTGGGTCCGCCACCTGTCACCTCTAGCTGCAAAATGCAGCAGAGTTAAGAGCACGCTGAAGGCCTGAGTGGGAACCGAAACTGCCCCTCCAGTGTCGCTTCTGTTCCCAAAGCCCGGCTTCTGCTCCACTATTCAAAATGGGTCTCACTGCCGCTGGCTGAGTAGGTTGCAGTCTTTGAAACACTGAGTGTCCTGTGAAATGCAAATAATTCCTTGTAAATCAAAGTACTTGGCATGCTGGTTGCAAAGCCTGCAGCTTTTTTTTTCTAAGGTAATCTCTAGAAACTAGTTTGTGCTCGTGTTTCCACAGTGATTAAATATGCAAAGTAATTTCCACGATTTTCACTGAGTTCTGAACCAGATCAGATTCCGTTCTGCTCCTCTTTGTACAAAGCCACTTATTGGATCCGATTCCAAAACAAATCCCCCGAATCTGGCGGATCATCGTTTTAAGAGGGGGCTTGTTAAGGTAATCATTAAATTAAAACACCCCTTTAAGAATATTTAGATGTGGTCCGCCAAGCGGAACGGTCTAATGGTTTTTAAATTAGAAGCTGCGGAATGCTGGTGAATTTTCTTTTGTGGGTCAAGTGGGTATTAACACATGCTAAGACTGTTCTCTCTTTTGTCATCACCTTGAAATCTGCAAAGAAAAGCAAAGAGGGGGGAGGACCCGAGGAGGGAGGCAGGGTGGGGACTGAAAACCGCTTGGGGGTACCCAGGGTTGGTGGGCTGCAGGACGAGGCGGCAGCAGAGCGAGATGCTCCTACTCGCCATCTCTTTGCACCTGATCTTGAAGGAGACGGAAGCCTGGGTCCGCTGGGGAGGGCAGATGCCCAGGGCATGTCCTGACTGCTGCAGGCTGAAGCTGCTCGTGGAGGCAGATCTTCCAACCACAGGGCCAGGGCTGATACCTGTGGCCAGGAGTCTTCGAAGAAAATAATCTGTCACTGTCTGTCCTTCCCAGGAGGTTGGCCGGGGTTCCTAAAGAAAGCCAGAAGCAGAAGCGCTTTAACAGCACATCTGTAAAATACTCAGGGGCCTCTGTCTGTCATCAGCCATTTCACTTCCTCTTACCAGGTCCCTTGGCATCTTGGCAGCCCCGAGTCCTAAGCTAACGTGGCCCAGGCATGGGGACCAGCCCTACATGTGGCTTTTCTGTGGCTGACTCTAGTGCACTCCGAGCCGGTTTTAGGGTCACCTGGAGAGATTTTCATGCCTTGCTTGTGCCACCTCCAAGAGCCTGACTGATTTCATCTGGGGTGGGGTCCAAGGCTGTGCGTGTGTTTTTTTGTTTGTTTTTTGTTTTTTAACTTTCCAGGTAATTATAATGTGCAGCCAGGGTTGCAAACTGTTAGATTTAGAGAAAAAGCAAATGTTACAGGTCTTGTGTGAATGAGGCTTTCAGTTAGACCAGAGGGCTGCTTTGATCCTCAGAAAGGCAGGGACGATAAACGTCCCTTACAAGATCTTCTTGCTGGCTGACAAGGGAGCTTTTGCACAGCACCAGGCACAACGCCTGGGCCAGGTGAGCATCCCAGAATTTTCCACCCCTCTCCCCTCCCCTCGCTGTGATTTTTAACATCCTCCACTTAAAATCCCAGCAGCTTGGATATTTCTAAGTTTGCCTGTTTGTTTGAGGCTAAGAGATTGTGTCGCTGTAGGTAGTATCACCCTCATTTTACAAATACAGAAACCAGCTCAGAGAGGGCAAGTGTCATTCCCCAAAACACACAGCTAATAAGTGGTAGAGCTGAGATCCATATCCACAGCTCACTTTCTTCTAACACCCATGCCCTTTGCTCTACGTGAGAAAGAGGCCTCAGTATAAACATTTCTGCTTCAGCAGGTGCAGAATAAGGTGGGCAATCCAGACTTTTGGGGCTGAATGGGGACTCAGATGACTCTGCAAGCTCTGTCTGGTGCTTGGGCTCTTGAATGATGTCTCATGGGAAATGGATATTCAGCCTGTATTTGAATGCCTCCTGTGATGGGGAACTCACTATCACTCATGGACCTCATCAGGGTCTTGGACCACTCTGCTGATTGAAAAATCATTCTGATTGGGCATGATGAACACTCTCTATTTAACATTTACTTTGGGGTCAGATTTTTTCTTTTGGAGATCCTCAGGATGCTTGGCCCCTGCTCGGTGGGTCAGCCCTCTGAACACCGATCTGAGAAGGAGGTAGACCCCCGGAAACTGCCATTTTGTAGAAATGGTTGGCTTGCTGGCTAGTCTCACCCAGAACCTTCCTTCCAAACAGGGACAGTTGTTCCTGGAGAACTGGCCCATCCAGGACCCCTGTGGAAAGTTCAAGTGCTTCCCTCTCTGCTGATGTATTTTGTTACTGATCTCAATAATGTGGACCTGATTCTTCGTTTATTCAAGATTTGGTGTGGAGTTCCCTTGTGGCTCAGTGGTAACGAAGTGGACTAGTATCCATGAGGACGTGGGTTCGATCCTTAGCCTTGCTTGGTGGGTTAAGGATTCAGCATTGCCATGAGCTGTGGTGTAGGTCATAGATGTGGTTCAGATCTCCTGTTGCTGTGGCTGTGGTGTAGGCCGGCAGCTGCAGCTCCGATTCCACCCCTAGCCTGGGAACCTCCATATTCCGCAGGTGCGGCCCTAAAACGTGGGAAAAAAAATTGGTCATTCTGGGAATTCCCATTGTGACTCAGCAGGTTAAGGACCTGACGTCTCAGTGAGGATTTGGTTCCCATCCCTGGCCTCGCTCAGTGGGTTAAGGATCTGGCCTTTCTATAAGCTGCAGGGTAGGTCACAGATGTGTCTGGGATATGGTGTTGCTGTGGCTGTGGCTGTGACCTCAGCCACAGCTCTGACTGGCACACTGCACTAAGCAGGGTTTGTCCTTGGCTCAGGGACCATTTATCCCTGGACACGGAATACTCCTGGATGAGGGCATGTCAACACTTTAGTAGTCAACTAGAAGTTCTTTAATGACATTTATAGTTATTTCTAGGTGTTGTCTAAGGGGCAGGGACTATGCTCGGTAAGAGTTTTACATGTGTTTCTCTTTTGCTTCTTAAAGATAGGGCAAATGAAGAATCAGAGAGGTTAAGAAACTTGCTCAAGGTCACACAGCCACTTAGCGGCAGTACCTGCAACACCTGATCCCCGTCAGGAGAAGGTCCATTGGAGGGTGGTAAGAAGTTCGGATCTGGAGTCAGGTCAACCTGGGCTTGTATCCTCCATCACCACGTGTTCACAGCATCATTTTGATTTAAATCAATGTGCTTTACCTCTCTGAGCCTCAGCTGTGTCATCAAGAACACAGAAATGATTGTCGTATTATTGCCTAGGGTTAGAGCCGTCCATAAACGCTTGATGTTTCATCACACTGATTCTAGTTTGTACTTCTTGTCGTTTTGCTTGATTTTCTCTCTTTTCTCCACTAGAATATGAAATCTGTAATACAGAACTTATGTGGTTCTGTTAACAGAATGAATCCTCAGAATCCTCACAACCTAACACAGCTCCCAGCATGCAGTTGACACTCAAAAAGTGTTTTCTAAGTGACTGAATAAATAATTTCACAGTGGAAAATAGAGCCTGGGATAGGCTGAGGCTGTCTTCCGTCCCTTCTCTGGACCAGGGTCCCGCTAGCTGGGCGGGGCCATTGGAGTCTTCCAAAATGGGAGAAAGGAGCAACGCACGGTGTGTCCTGTCCCCACGAGGGTCACTGGTTTTCAAAAAACATACCTAGGGGAGTTCCTGTCGTGGCGCAGCAGTTAACGAACCCGACGAGGAACCATGAGGTTTCAGGTTCGATCCCTGGCCTTGCTCAGTGGGTTAACAATCCGGCGTGGCTGTGAGCTGTGGTGTAGTTTGCAGACACGGCTTAGATCTGGTGTTGCTGTCAGGCTGTGGTGTAGGCCAGAGGCTACAGCTCTGATTCGACCCCTGGCCTGGGGACCTCCATATGCCGCAAGTGCGACCCTAAAAAGCAAAAAAAAAAAAAAAAAAAAGGTACCTAGGAAGATGGGACAGCTTGATAACATTCACTAGGTATTGACCTTTGCATTCTTTGAACTGCCTGTAAAAGTCCCAGAATATATGATATGGTTTCTCCAGGTGACATTCCCAAACTAACTTATTTTTATTGATTTTATGATTTTCATTTTTTTCCATTATGGTTGATTTACAGTGTTCTGTCCATTTCTACTGTACAGCAAAGTGACCCAGCCACTTTTTCACCCAAACTAACTTCTATGTCTCATCACAGAGAATGAGGTTTTCTGATAAGATCAGAGATCTCAGGAGATAATAGCAGAACAACAACCACAGTTTCCACTTGTTGAGTGCTTGCAGGTACTGGGGGTTCTAATAAACGCTTTAGAGGGTTTCTCTAATCCTTGGGAAAGGCTAAGAGGAAAAGACAGTCATTCTCTTTTTGCATAAGGAAACCGAGACCCAGCTTGCCTCACATCGTACTGTTCGTAGCTGGTGGGTCTCAGTTTGCACCTGCAGTTGCCTTCTCTTCTGTAGGACAGCTGCAGACTTCTGACCTGCCGAGCGGACTTCGGACAGTCTTAGCTCTCCATGTCCCTCTCATGAACCCAAGATAAACAGAGATCTTTCCAGAGAGGGAAAAGTAACCATAGAGACTGACTTGGAAGACGATGCAAATGTCCTTTTGGCTGATGTTTTCCCGTCTTTACTCAAGAGCCTTCTATTTTATCTTATTTTATTTTAAATGTATTTCAGTGAAGTATAGTTGGTTTCCAACGCTGTGTCAGTTTCTACTGTACATCAAAGTGATTCCGTTATACATGCATATTCTTTTTCATATTGTTTTTCATTATGGTTTATCACAGGATAGTGAATAGAGTTCCCTGTGCTCCACAGCAGGAATTGCTGTTTATCCATCCTACATATAAGAGTTTGCATCTGCTAACCCAAACTCCCAAACCATCCCTCTCCACCCCGCCCCCCGGCAACCACAAGTCTATTGTCTTATGTCTGTGAGTCTGTTTCTGTTTCGTAGATAAGTTCATCTGTGCCAAATTTTCAGATTCCACATATAAGTGATATCATATGATATTTGTCTTTCTCTTTCTGACTTACTTCACTCAGTATGATAATCTCTAGGTCCATCCATGTTGCTGCAAGTGGCATTATTTCACTCTTTTTCAGCCGAGCCTTCTGTTTTAATCCTGTGTGGTGGGTTGAATTACGTCCCCCCAAAAGATATGTTCAAATCTTAACCTCTAGTTGGCTCAGCATGGGAACTTACTTGGAAATATGATCTTTGCAGAGATAATTAGTTCATTTAAGATGAGGTCCTCCTGGCTCGGGATGGGCCCCAAATCTAATGACTGGGTCCCTGTAAGAGGAGAGGATGCACATGCACAACTGATGGAGGGGGATGAAGGCAGCGACTGGAGGGGTGCAGCTACAAGCCAAGGGATGCCTGGAGCCACCAGAAGCTGGGCGGGGGTGGGGGGGCATAGGATGCCTAGCCCCCAGAGTCTTCGGAGCGAGCATGGCCTTGCCAGCCCCTGGCTTCCGGAACTGAGAACAGATCTTTTTACTGTTTTCAGCCACCAAGTTCATGGTACTTTGTTACGGCAGCTCTAGGAGAAGAAAACACCCAGGTTCTAGAAATCTCGGTTCTCAGATGCCCAGCCTGGAGGAAAAGGAGCAGCAGCAGGGGGAGAAGCATAAATGCTGCGGGAGGCAGGCACCCCGGCTTCAAGGAAGAGCGCTAGCATCTGATTCACGCGCGAGGCTGCTCCGCACACGCCCCAAAGCACACACAGCACAGGAGCAGGGTCTCCTGGAGACGACCTGCCAGCCGGAGGCTCCTGGAGGATGCGCGCTCCCGGAGAGTAACTCACCGCGGTGTGCTTTCAAGTTCACGTGCCGCATTTCAGACCGCAAGTCTCATCTCATCCCCTGGGTATTAGCATTATTTTTATTCCCCAAGAAACTGAGGATTAAAAAGCTTAAGAGATTTACCCAAGGCAGGTCAGTCAGAGGAGCAAGGCTATAAACTCAGGACAGTGACGCCACAGCACAGTCCAGGTAAGTCCCAACATGTATCCATGAGGAGCTTCCCGCCTGCCAGGTACCAAGATGAGAAAGATGCAGCCAGGCGCTTCCTGCCAGGAGACTGCAGTTTCGCGGTATAGACAGGTTTAAAACAGACCAGCTCCATGCGGGGAATAAATGCCAGATGCGGGGAAAGGTGTGGGTGCCTCTCCACAGCCTGTGGCGTTCAGCCCGCAGAGGTGGTCCCCCCAGCCAGGCTTGGAAGAGGACTACGAGTTAGGTGGAGAAGGAGGTGTAGGTGGTCCTGGCCAGCAGTTTTCGAACGTTTGGGTCCTAGGACTCCTTTATACGCTTAGGACTGTTCGTGGCTCCCAAGAGCTTTGGTCACGTGGACTATGGCCATCAGCAGTTGTCTGTTAGGCACGGAGAACACACTTGTGGTTGCCAAGTGGGAGGGGAGAGGGAGTGGGAGGGACTGGGGAGTTTGGGGGTAGTAGATGCAAATGATTACATGTAGCGTGGATTAGCAATGAGGGCCTACTGTACAGCACAGGGAGCTGTGTCCAGTCTCTTGGGAGAGACCATGATGGGGATGATAAAAGAAAAAGAGTATGTATATATGTATATGTGTATGACTGAGTCACTTTGCTGTACAGCGGAAATTGGCACAACAGTATAAGTCAATTATACTGTAATTAAAAAAAGTAAAAACCTAAAAAAAAAAGCCAGTCTATCAGAAATGAAAACTAAGCTGTAAAGATATTTACCAATTTATTGAATGGAAAAATAATAAACCCATTAGGTACGAACAGAAAGAATATCTATTCTTAATGAAAAGGACATTATTCCCAAACCAAAAAGTAGCCCACAGAAAAGGGGCCTTGCCGGACATTTCTGTGATTCTCTTTAACGCCTGGCTACCCGGCTTATCAGCTGGGCCTTGCTCTCTGGCCCGGCGGTCAAGCTGTTGTGACACGTTGCTTTGGGTGATGGTCATGGAGAATCTGGCCTTGCACACATAGGAAGCAGCAGACTAGAGGACCTTGGGGACCCCCGAGGGGCGCTGGAGGCTCCTCCCGGGTCTCCAGCCCACGCTCTGAGACCTGCTGTGCCCGGGGGAGGAGACAGCCTGGACGGAGGCGAAGGGCAGCCCCAGCGTGCAGTGTTTGGCCATCACTCACACTCAGCTCTGCCTGAACGAAGCATCCTGTGAAAGGCCTCCCAGGGCGGGAAGGGCCCCCGAAGTGATGGGTGAGAGACGGTCCGGATGCCTGGCGGTCCACACGTCGGCCACAAAGATGGAAAGGAGGCCACTCAGGGTTTTAGCCAGAGGGGCCCCCAGCCTCTGGCACGGGGAGGGCGAATTCCAGCTTCCTGGGGGAAGGGTTTGTGGGGTAGGATGGGCTGGAGGCGAGAAAGCCCAGAAGCTGCTGCCATGGTCCAGGCAACGGGTGACCAGCCTCTGGAAGATTCTGGGAGGATCTGTCCCTGGGTTTCATCACAGCACAAAGCCGCCGTTCCTGCTGATGGCCCTGAGCCAACGAGACAAGGTTAATCACACCGAATAGGCTGTTTTAAGAACAGAGGAAATGTTTCCATTAAAATAATTAAAATCTTAAAACGTTTGGGGGCTCAAAGGTATATGTTTCAGTTACCTGGAAAATCTACTTGGTGACACATCATTTTCTCATGATCCCAGAGAAAGAAGACATTACCGTATTTTCTCTATACAGCGGGACTAGAGGGGGAAGCTCTGCGGAGGCAAGCAGACATGCCAGGACCTCCCACACGCAGCGGCTCTGTGACCTTGATGGCAGGACTGGCACCCCCCCACCTCAGTGTCTCCAGCTGTATTATGGTTACAAAATTCCTACCGCAGAGATGAACCGAGACCCTGATCTGCTGAGGGCCCCTCAGTAGCATTTCCTGTCCTGGGATCGCCTGTGTCAGCGCTCTCGCCGAAGGCCCGTCCCAGAAAGGATTTGTCCCACCAAGAGTCTGAGTGACGGCATTTTGGGGCCGAGTTCCCAGCCCAGGGGCAAAGTCTCTTGCTCTGTAGAGCTGCCCTTTTGTTCCAGAATATTCTTTTGTATGACTGCCTATAAATCTCCCAGGGTGTGTGACTGGGGATCTCAGGTTTTGAGAACGTTTGTCCCCAAAGACAATGAACATCAGTTGGGTCTCCACGGATTTGGGAACGCCCCCCTCCCCTCCTCGCTGTTCCCCCAGAGGGTGTGTATGCCCAAGAACAAAGTGGAGAGCCAGCACGGGCCACCAGGGCCAAGGGCAGAGCTCCAGAGTCCCAGCCCGCACAACTGCAGCCCTCGCCGCTGTGTCCGACACACTTCTCTATAGGAAGCATGAGTTTGATTCCACAGCTGTTTGATCAACAAGACGGGCTTGCCGAGCATACATGCACGTATGCGCATACACGGGTTTGCAAAGCTCAATTTCAGGTCTAATAGAAAGCTGTGAATCCCACTGGAGTCCCTCTGTAGACCACCTGCTATGAGAGGGCTGGGGCAGTTTTCTGTCTTGGGCTCAAAAGGCTACCGGGCCCCTCGTTATCCACCCTTCGGCTTCCAGATCTCCTTTGACCTGGGAAATGCTCCTGGCTCCTCTAGTGGGTGTGGTGCGCTTCCCAGCCCAGCCTCAGTCCTAGTGGGGAGAAGCCAGTGTAGCGGAAAGGGTGGGACTGTGGCCTGGATCTGCCACCGTTGGCTGTGAGACCTGAGGCCGTTCTCCAAGCTTCCATTTTCTCATCAGCGGAACAGTGCTAAGAGCATTGGGAGCATAAGATTGTTGGGACTGTAAGTGAGATCTGGTGAAAACAGAAGCACCCGGCATATGATAGATGCTCAATAAAAGTCTGAAGCCTGCTTTCGAGATTCCTAAAATACAAGGAATGACCTGAAGTGAAATAAAGTGTGTGTGTGTGTGTGTGTGTGTGTGTGTGTTGCTGGAATGGTACAACGTGAGGGGTCCAGAGGTACAGAATAGCTACTCTCTCTCTCTTTTTTTTTTTTTTTGCTCTTAGTGCTGCACCTGCGGCACATGGAAGTTCCCGGGCTAGGGTTCAAATGGGAGCAGCAGCTGCCAGCCTACACCACAACCACAGAAACACAGGATCCGAGCTGCGTCTGTGACCTACACCACAGCTCACAGCAACGCCGGATCCTTAACCCACTGAGCGAGCCCAGGGATCGAACATGCAACCTCATGGTTCCTAGTCGCATTTGTCTCCTCTGCGCCACAACCGGACTTCCTCTTTCTCTTTTGTTTTTAGGGAAGGGATTCTATCCAGGGACTGGTTCGGGGGATCAGCAAACTGCAGACCCACAGCCCAGCTCACCTTAGCCATCCTTCCTTCTATCTCGCTCTTCGCCCTTCTGCATTAGGGAAAAACTGCTTATTAAAATGAAAAATTCTCTCTTCCTCACCCACAGCAGCTGCTTCCTTAAGCTTTGCCTTTCTCTCCATTTAAATGTTCGCTCTTGTCCCGGGCAGTAACTTTCATAATTTCTTTAATGTATATATCTCTATTGACATTATGATGGATGATAAGAGACTGCCGCTGAGGAAAGAAGCAGTCTTACAGGGCCTGTTCGACCTATTGGGAAAAGAGCAAGGATTAAATAACCAATTATAAATGGATATTTACCTGATAGATGACGATGGTGGCTTTAGAACAGTCTGGCTCTATTAGGTAAATGATCTACGCTCTTCGAAGCTTTATAAATATGTATTCTGCCAAAAGACTCAGGTCCTGGCAGTAATTAAAATGCATTTCATAGCATTCCATTAAAAACTGAGCCCTCCTCTTGATTCTTCAGAGGAAAATGAGCTTAAAATAATGCTGCAGCAAATCAGTAGCTGGTTCTGAGCAACGTTGGGACATGACACTGTCACATCAACTTGTCCCAAGCTGCTGTGTCTCACCTTGTACCTCCTCCTTGTCCCTTCCTATCACAAGTTCCTGCAGCATCTTCTCGGTGACAAAGTGAGAACCACACGCCGTCACTAGATCCTCATATCTTACGTGAAATTGATCACAAAGTCCTGTTCATCCCCTACTCCCATTTCAGTATTTTCTGGCTGCCAGCATTAAGCTTGTATGTTAAAAATCTACGTGTTATTGCTCTACTTAGAAACACTCCACACGAATCATTATTCTGTACACTTGATATTAATATAATGTTACATGTCAATTATATCTCAATAAAAAATAAAAACACTCCACAGCTCTGTGCTGCATTAGTAGCATTTCTCCATGAATATCCTTTGGAATACCAATTCCATGAGATAAGGCTCATGCTTTTTTAAAAGGAGATGTTACGATTAAAACATTTGGGAAATGGTGTATCTTTTGTATTCCCTCTTGGAAGTTCCAAAGTTGTGTAAGTATTAAAGGCTCTGAGAAGTCCTGCAGTGTTTGCCACAGTGTTCTACAAGGTTATTTTTGTAATACCTATTACCATCCTGTGGAATTCTTGTTGCATGGAGCATATCTTGAGAAATCCTGGCTTACAAGATAAAAGCCAAAAATTGCTTAATGCAGATAATGAAGCCCGTCACAACTCACCTCCAGGCTACCTTTCCAAATTCATTTTCCTTTTGGTCATCTCCCCATTACGGGCCATTCTTCATTCTCAGGACCTGCAATATCCACTCTTTTCTTTCCCTGGAAAGTCCTCCTTACCTCCTTCTTTGTCTTGCAAACTCATTTAATCTTCAAAAGTCAACTCGGCCACTGATTCTACAGTCCCTCACCTTCACCGCGTTAGCATTTTTATGCACCTCTGCTGTTTCAGCTCTTCCAGTATTAGAGGTACTTGTTTATTTGCCTGTTTCGCCAGAAACACCGGTGGAGAGAAGCTTCGTCTTGATTCTTCCACTTCCTCTGCAGCCTAGACAGTTCCCAGCGCTTAATTCACAAGCAATGAGAATTTATTTTCAGAAGAGGGGCGGATTTGGAGATCAAACTACCAAAAGTAAGTTCTCATTGCTCTTTCTTATAGTTTGAGCTTTTTTGGCGAGACCGTATGAATTATTTAAACGGCAGAAGCTGAGGGGAAAAGGGATGTCTGCTTTTGTCCGGCCGCATCACCGCAAAGAGCACTTCCAAGAAAGGGGGGACTAGCCATGCCCCGCTGCCCACCTCTCCTTGATCATCGATGAATGAAGCTAGTTGATTCATGGCCAGAGAAGCACTGACTGGATACAATTGTTTGAAAGAGCCATTGGCTATTACTTGAACAGTGATATTAACATGACGCTCCCATTGTAGATTTTCTGATTCTTCATGTCTGAGAAAGTGCTTTTAGCCTTGACAGGGGTGTTGGAAGGAATGCACTTCCAACGGTACCTGGACCCCTAGGAATATAAGATGCTCTGTCTCTGGAGACCATCTAGGCAAGCCATGCTTTAAATAAATAAAACGGATGCTCTCGTCACCCAGGATGCCCACGAGCCAAGCCTTTTCAGTGTTCTAAGGTGGATAAAGAGCATGATGATGGATACAGGCGGGGGCGGGTGGCATATAATACAGGCAGGAGGCCACCACTCTGCATCAAAGTAATAGAGCTTCTTGATGGGAGCCTGGACGGGGTGATGATTTGACTCTATAATCCCATCAGTTTTATTGTCCCAATGCCATTTGTACATTTATAGAGGAGTCTCTTTAACTGGATGGAAATGCTAATTGTAACACTTTAAGCGTGGACTGGACAGGCATCGTGTCTGAAGCTCGCTCTCTCTTTCATGTGCGTACGTTTGAGTGTGATGTGTGTGTACGATTGTGCGAGCGTGTGTTGTGTGTGGGGGGGGCGGCGTGTTCCCCCACTGAGGGAGGTGATTGATTCCAGTACAGAGAGGTTGATGTCACAGAACTCTCAGTGCCCTAAACTAGGAATGGGGCATATTCGGCTTGTCCCCTTTGGTTAAAATATTTCCTTTTTCTATCAGCTCTTTCTATTTCCTGGAAGAGTTCCCAGGGGGCTGAATCAGAACCTGAGCAAAGATCACCTGGGGTTGAGGCAAATTTCCATGGAGAGGCAACCACTGAGTCTGCTCTGGGCCCTTTAGACTCAAAGCATACTGTCACTCTTATACTGGTTTCATCTCAGTTGCACTTTAGATAAATTTAGGAATTTATTCAGCACCTACTTAGGGGCCGGCCACCAGCACAGGCTCTGATAGATCCGGGATATGGGACTCAGAAACGTCCACACCCAACTGTGGTCTCACTGGCCCAGGAGGACACACAGGGAGTAACGACCTCCGTCCTGTACGAGTGCGGGTCCCGTACAGACCAACTCCGGTCACCTGATTAGCTGGGGGTGGTGCTGGGGTGAGGAAAGCTCCTCCTGCAGGAAGAAATAGTGAAGGTTCAAACCTGATTATCAAAATCCTCCGATTCTGGGTGCATGTATGTGCAAGTCCAGCCAAGGCCAAGATCCAGGGGCCGGGCCCTGTGCCCAGAGGAGAATGGCAGGTGGCTTGATGTAGCTGGATTTCAAAGGTGGCCTGAAGGATGGGCAGTTTGTTTAGAGTCTCACTCTCAGACCCAGGGTCTCTGGTTCCAGCCCACCAGAGGGTCTCTTGTGCCCACCCCACCCTGCTAGCCCCTCTCCTCCAGTCCCGGGCCTGCCTCTTCCTCAAGGCAGAGGATAAGCCAGGCTGCAGGCTTCATGTGCACTGTGAAGAACCCAGTTCTGCCCTTGGAGCCAAGCATGTCCTATTGGTGCCCACATGTGACAGGATCTCGCTTTGACAGAGCTTTTTGAGCCATTCAGAGGAAGTCTGATCTCTTTCCCTGGCCCTGGAGCTCCACATGCTGCGGGGTGGCCAAGAATGAAAAAAAAAAAAATCCTCCTCTCCCATCTTGGGACCTTACAGAGAATGTGTTTTCTGTATGCACTCGACTCCACAAATACCTGGAGGGATCAGGTGAAACTGGCCACGAGACTTGACCCAGCCTCCTCCTCCAGGAAGCCTGAAAGGATTGGCCTTGTCTGGCACTATTCAAGCCAATCCTCTCATGAGATCATTCTCCCCAGTGCCCCCAATTTTTTAAAGTTGTGTTGATGTACAATGTTGTGATAATTTCTGCCATATGACAAAAGGGTTCAGTTACCCACACAGATTATCACAATATATTGGTTAGTGTTCTCTGTGATATACAGCAGGTCCCCATTAAAGAGCCATGTTTCCTTTTTCATGGCCAAGTAGTATTCCATCGTAAACGTGGAATCTAAAATGTGGCGCAGATTCTACAAAACAGAAACAGATCGCAGACATGGAGGGCAGACTTGTGGTAGCCAGGGGGGAGGGGGGAGGGAGTGAGATGGACGGGGAGTTTGGGGACGGTGGATGCAAACTGTAATACTTGGAATGGATGGGCAAGGAGCTCCTACTGTACAGCACAGGGAACTCTGTGTGCTTGGGTCACTCTGTTGTGCAACAGAAATTGAAGAAACATTGTCAATCAACCATACTTTAATAAAAAAAAAAGCTCTCAAGAAAAAAGTTTCAAGGAAAAAAAAGAAAAAGCCATGTTTCTTACGAGTTTTTCAAAGATATCAGCTATTAGATTGGAAGTGTCCTTGAGGGCAGGGGCCTGGCTTCCATTGCCTCTTGTCCTGGTACCCAGAGCAGTGCCACACAGGGAACGCAGAGGGACTTTGAAATGTGGGCTTTGCCTAGGAGGAGGCTGGTCACATGTGGTCTTACCGTGCATCACGTATCAGACCTCCTAAAACTCCAGGACTTTAGTTTTTTTGCAGTGTATCAGACGAAAAAGCCCCATGGTCTTCCCTTTGGCTCTCAAGTCCTAAAATTCAGAGCAAAGTCCACACGTGTGAGGTGAGGCTACTTCCTTTGGCCGTGACTTCCTTTGGCCGTGCCCGCAGGATGCAGAAGTTCCCAGGCCAAGGATCGAGCCCAAGCCCCAGCAGCAACCACAACGAATCCTTAACTGCTAGGCCACCAGGGAACTCCCTCAATTTATTTTCTTTGGATGAAGTTTGGTATTATTATCTATGTGCTGTATTTATAACAGCCAAAGAACTTTCTGTATACCTTTAAATTATTTTTTTTATATATCTCTAAAATATATTTTCTTAGGTAGGCTGTTTTAAAAACTTGTGGGGAAATCTTGTGGGTTTTTTTTTTTTTTTTTTTAAATACCTGCACCAGTGGCATATGGAAGTTCCCGGGCCAGGGATTGAATCCGAGCTGCACCTGCGACCCAAGCTGGATCCTTTAACCCACTGGGCATGTCCAACCCACACCTCCACAGTGGCCTGAGCCTAAGCAGCTCAATCCTTAACCCACTGTGCTATGGCGGGAACTCCTATTGTGCTTTTTTTGACATCAAATCCTAGGACATATGAAACTCTCCAAACAGTAAAGGCAAAAATCCTTCTTAGATTTTGACACACATTCATTGATGAAGATTTCCTGTTTTCTTGGCCATTAATAGTGATGTGTCTAATAATATTGCATCAGAATTTAATAACACATTGGTATTATTGTACATTATTATATATAAGACCACTATATATAGAAAATATAGGAATCTGTCCTTTCAAGTAAAGCTTACATTTTTTAAGTTACCAGTTCTTTTTCTATTCTAGAATTCTGTAATTATTTTTATAATTTTCCATTATAATCCTAAAATTCTATAATTATGTTTGTCTTGTAAGCACAGAAGTAACATATATTCCTATAATTAAACTATTATAAATACTTCAACTTGGTCCTTTTATGGGGAACGTTAAGCTTGAGAAACAAAAATACAGACTGAGACAAGGAAATTGATTTCCCTAAGAAAGATGCATTTGTTGAAAGTTGGCACCCTCTATCTCGACACTCTTCGCTCAGAGTTTGGCATCGTGTTGTCGAAATAGAAATTAACCATAACCAAATTGTCAAGTGCCAAATCAACGACCGATACGATCTTGGGAGAAAGTGCTTTTAATGATATTTTATTTTAAAAATAATGTCTTTTTCTGTGTTTAGGGAGAGCCTAAAACCCAGGTCGGCGTTTTTCAGAGAATCTACCAGTATCTGGATCACCTGAGTGTGTGTGTGTGTGCGTGTGCGTGCAGCTGAGCGTGTGGCGTTTAGGGAGATGCTTGTTTAAAATGCAGATTACAAGGTGCACCTGAGACTATTGGAATCAGTGGTTCTGAGGGATGGGGTGCAGGTCTCTGGATTATCAGCCAGCCTCCAAGGGGGTGTTTATCCACCTGTAAGTAGAGTCTCTCACCTGGGCCCTTTGTAGGCACTGTCACTCACCTGGTGTCAGGTGCCAAATAATGAAGGAGGTATATAGAGGCTCAGTCTCTTTCAAGCTGCCTCAAAGCCCCAAACCTAGTACACAGAACCCATCATGGGACTCCAGACAGGGGACCCCAAGGACCCCCTGCTCCTCCTCTCCAGCAAGACATTGGGGCGCTGGGGCTCGGGGGGGAGGGTGGTGCTCCCTGGACGGTTTTGCCTCAGGACTACAGGCTGTGCTCCAGGAAACAGGTCCTGTCTTCGTCTCCCCTGCTTGCGCTAATGCCTCCTCTTGCCTGAGACCCCAGCCAACCCACATCTTCTATGGGTCAACCGGGACCCAGCTGTGGGGACCCTGGGAACAAATGCAAGGGAGATCCTGTAAGGGCTGGCACACAGCTTGCCTCCTGTCTGGGTCTGCCAAGCGAAATTCAGGACACCCAGTACAATCTGAACTCTAGATAAACAATGATAATGTTTCATTATAACCCTGTCCCCCATTATTGCATGGGACCTACTTATACTAAAAAAAAAAAAAAAAAAAAATTAAATTTCACCAGACATCTTGTATTTTTTGCCTGCTGCATCTGGCAAGCCTCCATCCTGACACTTCCCTGGGTGAAGTGGGCCCTCCAAATTTAATCCCCTACTGTCACAGCCCTGGGGGAACGGTCGTTCTCGAGCTTTGCTGCCAAAGAAATAGCCAAGGCCAAGTTCCTGTGCACTGGGAGGCTGAGTCCACTTTTCATGTTTTTGAAACAGCTGGTGTCTCGTTTTGATGGGAACGTGCAAACTGACGGGCACCCCGGACACCTGCATGCTGCAGGTCGTTGCATGACTTTGGCGGAAATCTGTTTTTATAGCTTTTTTTCCCCTGCCTTTCCTGACAGTCTCCAGCTTCACTCATGGAAGGCTAATTTGCGATTGATCATTCTGCCCCTCTGGTGGGGTGTAGCATCCTGAGGGCTGAAATGGGTCAGTGCCATGTTCTGAGTCCCAGCCAACTCTTCAATTAGAAGGTGAGCTATTACCCAGGCGGGCTCTCTCTCTCCCTCTCGCTCTCTCTTTTTAGGTCATTTATCGTCTCTTTCAAGAAGAGGGCGTCTGACATAGCTGAAAAGAGCCTCCTGGGTTCCTTCACCCACAGGGTTCCTCCTCCAGATCCGTTCTGATCCGCCTGATGTCCCAGGCATGTTGAGAACTTCCCCCATGTTCATCAGCCCTCCCAAAGCTCAGAGGGGAAGGGCTGCAATGTGAGAAACAGTAATAATCATTATCTTCTCAGGGAAAAGAGACCAGGATAGCAGCGAAAATAGTATAAGCCAAACAATGTTATGGGTAATTTTCCCCTCATATCCCGAAGACAAAAAAACTTTATTACTCTCTAAACTTCAGTATCGCCCCAATTAAATCTCAGCTTAAGAATCCGAGCCTCTGGTCTATGTTCCGTCACAAAATGGAGCCTCTCTTGTGTTCCCTAAAGGATCATAGGAATAACTTTTTATTTTTCCTAATCGCTCTTATTTTTAGCAATTAAGGAGGGTGAGAAGAATATTAACTGCTGATGCCAACTCGTGTGTCCTTGATGCGGTGATGCTCACAGCTGAAACAATGCTATTTTCATACCAAAAGTAGGAGCAGCAGCGAATTCGGAGGCTGCTCCTTTTTTTCTTGTCGCATTTAACTTTTCTACCTCACAGCCCAGATAGCTTTTTTTAATCAAGGCAGGTAATGGAAGAACAGTCTGTACCCTCAAATGCAATCATATTTAATCATATTTAATATCCTTATTTCTCAGCTGATCAAACTTTAAAATTTTGAATGCCGTGTTTTGATTTGGAGCTCTGCAGAAGTCTAGCTAATAAAGAAGCCCGTTGCTTGGTTGTCGGGGGTGCTGGGAAGACGCCCCAGCTGTGCGTCTGGATCCCAGGTCTCTGCCGGTGATTTGCTTCTGAGTCTCTGTTTTCTCATCTGTTAAAGGGGTGGGTAGTGTCTGTGCCCCAGTTCTTTGAAACCACCACTCTCACTCCAGAGGGCAAGAGGTAAACGATAGAACCCCTTTGGATTTTCCATGCTTTGCCGCTGCCTGCATACAGCAGTCACTTCATAAATGTGTGTGGAGTGGGGGTTGGATGGAATGTTATACTGTCATTAAAAATGTTAAGTATGGGATTTCCCATTGTGGTGCGGCAGAAACGAATCCAACAAGGAACCATGAGGTTGCGGGTTCGATCCCTGGCCTTGCTCAGTGGGTTAAGGACCCAGCATTGCCCTGAGCTGTGGTGTAGGTCGCAGATGCGGCTTGGATCCTGTGTTGTTGTGGCTACGACTTGTGGCTGACAGCTGTAGCTCCGATTGGACCCCTAGCCTGGGAACCTCCATATGCCGCAGGAGTGGCCCTAAAAAGCAAAAGCAAAAAAAAAAAAAAGGTTAAGTATGGGAGTTCCTGCTGTGATGCAATGGGATTGGTGGCATCTTGGGAGCACTGGAACCCAGGTTCAATCCCCAGCCCAGCACAGTCACAGTGGGTTAAGGATCCCGCATTGCTGCAGTTGCAGCTTAGGTGGCAACTGCGGCTCAGATCTGATCCCTGGTCTTCCCTCCACATGCCTTGGGGCGGCCAAAAAAGAAAAAAAAAATGAATGTAGTGGCATATGTTTTACATGCAGGTGGACGTTAATCTCTGATAATCAACTGAGAGACAAGCAAAGAGAGGAGCGGCGATGCCCAGTCTAGGGCAGAGCAGGACAGAGGAGCCGTAAGACCTATGGGATCCGTCCCCCTCTAAGACCCCCTATGGGACAAGGACTGAGGCAGGTAAACCAGCAAAGCCAATGGGAAAAAGAACCGATTTCTGGACCCCACGTTGGTTCTCCCGCCTTTAAGAGATAAAACCCCGGAAGAACAATAGAGGGCGCCCTTCCTCCCCCTCTGTGGGCGGGCTGTGCCGGGGGCTATTTGCTGTCCTGTAATACGGGCTTCTGGTTGCTTTAAAAAAAAAAAAGTTAAGCATGATTTACCTTGTGGAAAAACGGACAATGGTGGACGGGCCGTCGAGGGCAAAAACCTCCCTTTCCCAAAATGTTTGATGCCGTGATTGCTGCAGTTTAAATGGCTTTTCTTTCATCGGGGGAGCGTGCCTGGGACTGAGCTCAGCAGAGGAGAGGCATGCACGGCCCCTCCCGCACGCACCCCCATGGCAGCCCATAGAAAAGGCGTGGGGCAGGTGCAGCAGCCGTGTGTGCAAGAAACTGGGGAGCCAGCGCCAGGAGGGCCCAGAACCATCGGAGGAGACCACCAAGGTGCAGAAAGAGGGAAGAGCAGAGCTTCATCTGCTCACAGGGAAGGAAGGGCGGTGCCCAGGTGGACAGGCCGGAAGGTGGCAAACTTAAAAGGACATGAGTAGAACTGGAGCGTGGCTCTTGCGGTGGGGGAGAAGTTAGGGGTGAAATTAAATTTCTAATTTTTAAAGACGGTTTTGAGAAAGATTTGCAATTAGAAAAGTCTAAAAAAAACGGAAATTTCCCTCCCAAAAAGGTATTGGGTTAGGGAGAGGCTGGAAAGTTCTGTCCCAGTTGGGAGGTTGGGGGGCGGAGTGGGACAGGGGAACCGAAGGCCAGGCTTTGAGAGAGAAACTGAAGATCCTGCGTGTTTCTGCAGGTCCCCTCCCGGGGCACCCCGCTCTGGGCTCTGGGCCAGGCCGAGGGTGCCTGCCTGTCCCTCTCTCACCCCTTCCAGCTCTGAGATTTCTGCACCTCTTTGTGCCCCGTCCATATTGAACATGGGGACTGTTTCTTTATCTAGCTGTACCTGTCGCATAGGTGACTAGGGGTGACATTGGAACTGCAGCTGCAGTCCTGCACCACAACCGCAGCAATGCCAGATCCGAACCTCATCTGCCAGATCTTTAACCCACTGAGCGAGGCCAGGGATCGAACCCACACCCTCACGGACGTTATGTCAGATCCTTAACCCAGTGAGGCACAGTGGGAACTCACTGTTTATTTTCTTTTCAAAATTGTTTTAACTCTTCCTCTAGTAAGGAAGCCCAGTGAAATGGGCTCTGGAGTCAGACAGTCCTTGATTCAAACAGAAGCCCGGTCACTTATTAGTCTTATGACCTTGGACATCTGATTTTGCCTGGCTAATCCTTTTTTCTCGTTGGCAAAATGGAATGAGATTATCCAACACATGAAGCCCTTGTGCGGATTAAAGGAACAAAACCCAGGCTCCCTACCTGCTAGTTTCTTTCCTTCTCCCTCCCCTTCCTTCAGAGAAGAGACTGTGTGAACCCCTTTGTCCCCAGAGCCAGTACAGAGTTGAGGAATGTCAGGGACCGGTGAGGTCCGGTTGAATAAGTAGACGGGAGCTGAGGAGGCGAAAGAGGGCCTTGTGCCTTCATAAAGTCGTTCTATAACCCAGTACTTTACTGAGCAGCCACGTATGTGCCAGGGAACAGAGACACACACAAGGAGAGGTGCACAGCCCCTCTCTGCCAAGGACTTGCTGCCCTGGGTCCAGCACACACTTCAGAGGAAAGAGGACATCAAAAACCTAAGAGCGGGAGTTCCCTTCGTGGCTCAGTGGTTAACGAATCCGACTAGGAACCATGAGGTTGCGGGTTCGATCCCTGGCCTTGCTCAGTGGGTTAAGGATCCGGCGTTGCCGTGAGCTGTGGTGTAGGTTGCAGACGCGGCTCGGATCCCGCGTTGCTGTGGCTGTGGCGAAGGCCAGCAGCTACAGCTCCTGTTAGACTCCTAGCCTGGGAACCTCCATATGCCGCGGGTGTGGCTCTAGATAAAGGCAAAAAGACAAAAAAAAAAAAACCTAAGAGCGATGACCATACATGGTTGACACCGTAACCTAACTCCATGCCAGAAGCTGGGTACCAGAAATTAGTCTATCCTGGTCCTTCCTTTCAAGGTTTCCCTGGAGTACGTGGTTTTTAAGGATTTCAGGATGTGTGAGTTCCCTCTGTGGCTCAGTGGGTTAAGAATGCAGACTAATATCCATGAGGACGCAGGTTTGATCCGTGACCTTGTCCAGTGGGTTAAGTATCCAGCGTTGCTGCAAGCTGTGGTGTAGGTCGGAGAGGCCGCTTGGATCAGGTGTTGCTGTGGCTGTGGTGTAGGTGGGCAGCTGCAGGTCCAATTCAGCCCCTAGCCTGGGGACTTCCGTATGCCATGGGTACAGCTGTAGAAAGGGAAAAAAAAAAAGGTATTGCAGGATGTATAGGAGCTCATCACTCAAACAACAATCCACCAATCACCATTTTGGTTGCACCTGCTATTTTGCGTGCCCTATTCGCTGGATGATGACATCCAAAAGTATAAGCTCCGGCTCTTGTCCTCAGGGAGCTTCCAGGGGGTGACAACAAACTGCTGGCCAAAGAAGAGCTTGCACCAGAGGATGTCACCAAGAGGTACCAAGGGGTGGCCCAGGCTGCAGGAGGATGGTGCTGGGCTGGGAGAGACAGGTGGGGGCTTCCCAGAGGAGGTGACAGAGATGGAGCAAAGGGGCTCAAAGTAGGAGTGCCTGGCTGGTGTGGGGACCCCAGAGGGCCAAGAGAGTGTCACCATCCATGCATCTCAGTTTTCTCATCTCGGTGGATGCAGGGGGCGGTGGCACAGAAACGCGGGCCCCCTCCACTTGGCAGGTGTCTCAGTCCCCTGAGGCTTGGTGCACATCTCATTAACTTCCCGCCTTGGGTGAATCCCTTCAGGTGGCAGATTTGCTCTGAGATGCCAGGGCTGCATGGGAGAGGGAGGCACTGAGCTGACTGAATTATAGGAAGGCTTTGCCGACTAATCGATTATTTACACGGAGCCAAGGAAACACCCCGGGCTGGGGGGACAAATGGCTGTGTATCAGGAGCTAAGGCAGGTGGCGACCTGGCCCTCAGTTCTCTCCCCTGCCTCCCAAGAAGTCCACGCTCACGAGTTCGGCCGCAAGGCCCCTGCGAGGAAAAAAAAAGAGAAATGAAAAAAGAGGCTGCACTGAAAACAGCACCCCCGGTGCTGTTTGCGGAGTCAGGTTAGTGATGTCAGGGGTGAGTGATGGGTAAATGAAGGCCTAGGGCTTGGCTTCAAAGCCCGAGACGGCAGCAGTGTGTGGCCCCAGGCAAGTTCTCCACTTCTCTCGGCCTCAGTTTCTTCATGGCAAAATGGAAACAGTATAACAGATCCGTAGGTTTGCTGTGACCTCTTACTGCTGCATCTGTGTACGGGTGACGGAGGACATCAACAATAGCGATGAAAGCTAAGGTTAACTGGCCGTTGGTGCCAAGCCGGGCACCGTGAAAATACCCATTTCCTCACTTAATTCTCCAAACCACCCTCAGAGCCCCGGGCTCCTGCTGTCTTCGCCACGCGACTCGCAGATGCCAGCAGAGATGGCCGAGGCTGTTGTTGTCCCTGTTTTTTGGTCCTGCCCAGAGCGTAACCGCCTCCGGGGCTATTGTCCTTCCTCCTTCTTGAGATCCCCTGGAGCGGCTACATGGCAGGTGCCCTGCATTGGGGTCCGGGGGCTGAATTCCATACTGGATGTGGACACTGATTCTCGGGGGAGAGGCTAGGAGGACAACCTGCCTGGCCAAGTGTGACCTTCCGCAATAGAGGGGGGACGTCACTGGAAGCGCAGATCCCGGGGTCTCCCCCGCTGGGTGGCGCTGGTTTGTCCGGGTGATTGAGGGTATGTCCACAGACCGCCTGCCCCCCCTTGCTGTGTTCTGACTGTGCCACTTACCTGCCCTGTCCCTTTGGCAAGTCACATATCTGGCTTAGGTGTTCCCAGAGGCAGAATTTGGGGTGGGGGGGTCCAGGAACATATGCAGGGCTGTGAGAGGGGACACAGTGAAGGGAAGCTATGGGGCATCAACCCGCTTCCTCTGTGTGCCCAGGAGCATAAGATGCTCGCCTTAGAATGATCCGCTGTGAGAGAGGGAGCCAGTGAGAGGGGGTCTGTTGTTGGTTACCGCGGCTTGATGGGAGCTTCATTCCAGCCTGTGCGTCCTGGATGGTCAGCTGTTTGGGCTGTGGAGGTGGCCCCCAAGCTGAGGGCCTGGACTGCATCTGCTAACCGTGTCACCTGCCCCACTGTGGTCTCCTCTTCTTGAAAATGGGTGGTCCTTGTCCAGCCATCTTTGGACGATGCATTTGCAGCAGCACAGAGGGTCCGACAGAAAGCGTGAGGCAGCACCACGTCTGTTCTCAAGGACACGTGGCGATGCACTCGGACCCGGCGAAGACGCTCTGAACGGGGAGGGGCCGTGGGAGAGTGGGCTGCAGACGCATCCTTGAGAAGCTCTCCACACCGGCTCTTTTCCTCAGGCCGTGGCTCGGGTGGGTGGGGGTCAATGAAGCCTTGATCACTCTGGGGATCTGAGGTGAGAGGGTGCTGGTGCCCACTTTCCAGCTGGCCTCTTGGGAGGGGGCACCTGGCAGGCTTCCCACTCACCACCCTGCCGTGAGAAACCGCAGGCAGAGTTACCTCCTGCGTCTCTTCAGTGCGGACTTCTTTTCTCGACAGTGGTTTGTTTGTACGTGGGACTGGGTGGCTTCGGAGAGCTCATGCTCTGGGCTCCTGGGGCCCCAGACAGATGCAGGAAGAAGAATGACTCAAAGGCGGGAGCACACCAAAGGTGCCGGAGACTACATTTCCCAGCTTCCCTTGCAGCTAGGTAGGGTCATGGGACTGGATGTATTAGCTTCCTGCAGCTGGTATAACCACTACAGACTCTGTGGCTTAAAACAACACACTTTTATTCTCTTACAGGTCTGGGAGTCAGAAGTCAGGTTTCACTGGGCTGACTTCAAGGTGTCAGCAAAGTGACATTCCTAAAGGAGGCTCCCGGGGAGAATCCATTTTCATGCCTCTTCCAGCACCCAGAGGGGGCTTGAAGTCCCAGGCTCCCGTCCCCCCTCTTCCATCTTCAAAGCCAGCATCTCTCTAACCCTTTTTCTGATGTGACATTATTCTAACACAGCCAGGAATACCTATCCACTCTTAAAGGTTCCCATGATTACTTCCAACCCTTCTGGATAATTCAGGGTGCTTGCTTCACCCTAATCACATCTTAAAGTCCTTTTTGCCAAATAAGGTGGCACTTTTACCTTAATGAAATATAAGGTGGGGATGAAGACGTGGACGTCAGTGGGGACCGTGATGCTGCATTTCGCGCATGAGTAATGGGCTGTGAGAATATACGTGAGAAACCTTTTTTGTTTGTTTCTTTCTTTTTTTATGGCTGCACCCGCGGCACATGGAAGTTCCTGGGCCAGGGGCCGACTCGAGCCCCAGCTTCAACCTACACCACAGCTGCAGCAGCATACTTGTTTAAGCTACTTTGCCGAGCCAGGAATCGAACCTGCACCTCCACAACGACGCGAGCTGCTGCAGTGGGATTCTTAACCTACTGCACCACAGCGGGAACTCTGCAACTTCTGTTTCTTGAACGTGAAATGAAGCCACGTTGCCTCCTTTCCCCTGCTCTCCAAGGTGTGCAGTTTCAGACCTTAAGGCTGAGGGTACCTGGGGAACCCGACCTAGACGCAGAGACGGAAACCCACCCTCTCGGGCCCCCATGTGGAGCCCCAGAGCATCCTTTACTGCTCTGGATGGGCGGGTAAGAGGGACGTTGCTCATTATTCTCTCTTATTCAAGGCAATATGGGGGGGGGGGTTGTTATGGCACTGGGCCTACACTTGACACTGACTCTCACTAATATAGGAAGATTATTATATTGGAGATGCAGTTATGCAGATGAGTTATGGAAATACAAAGAAACGCACGCTTTCTTGGTCCCTTGATGCACGTTGGCTTTGGGGGACAGTGCCTTCCTATGACAGTGACATCAGTGAGTCGTGAGTGCCACACAGATGATCGACTACAACAGGGAGACCCACCCGACTTGGCCGTGACCCAGAGAAGGGCCAGCCCGGGTGGAAGGCAGAGGTTCCCTCTCATTCTTTCTCTCTCTCACCTCTCCCTTTGCCTTCAGGCCTCTTTTCCTTTGCCCACAGGCAGGGTTCATTTGGCACCGAAATTGGACTTGCCTCGGGCTGGCAGGCACAGGTTAATTTCCGGGACTGGAGAAAAGCGTACATTTGGGTGAGAGAGTTGGCAGGGGTCCCAAGCTAAGCACCAGGCCTCTTCCGTGCTCAGCATGGGGGACACGCTAACTCCCGGGCCCGCTTCCTACGGGTCCCGTGTATGATATACCTGGTCGGTGACTCTCTGGCGTTTGCTTGCTCAGCCCCCAGCAATGGGAACTCGCGAGTCCATTTCCTGCCGTTCAAAGGTTTTAAGAAAGGGGAGCAGGTGAGGGCTGGGAGGCTGCAGAAGCCCAGAGTTCAAGATCAAGACGAGCCACAGGCAGAGAGAATCGGTGATATTTTGTAACAGGGAGGCTTGGATCGGACAAACCCAAGTGACCCTGCCTTTCTCAAGCAGGAAGGGACTTATCACAGGGCCTGAAAGCCTTTGGGGGGACTGGAAGGCTGGCCTTGCAGACGTCAGGGAGGCTGTCGCTGGAACTTAGGAACTCAGGAGCTGCAGAGATGGCGGGCACTGTTGCCAGCCAGGAATCTCCGCCGACATCTGGCGTAGTGAGACCTCCTGCCAGCTGCCGAGGACGCCGGAAGCCGGGGGCACCTGAGGTTCCGGCTGGGGCAATGAAGGCTTCCGCCTCTCTCCTACTTTCCACATATTCCACTTGAGTGCCTCTCATTAAAGGGACCTATAGAGAATCTTGCGGCTGAGAAAGGCAGCTTCTGGGGTTCCAGCCTCTGCCTTGGAGGAAGAGGCAGAGAAGAGGGCAGCGAGTGAAACCAAGCAGGGCCCCGGGGGGCTCCCGGGCACGAAAGCCTTTGTGTCCCCCATTTCTAGTTTTGGGGGATCACCTTCAGCCTCCGCGACCTTCCCTGAGTTCCAAAGGGCAGGTTAGAACGGTTGCAAATCTGGAGCGAGGGGACGCAGAGACCAGGGGGGAGCAGTCAAGAGACAACAGTGCAGCCTGGGGACAGGTCCTGGGGCCCCCTCAAGGGATATGCGGGACAATATCTTTGAGCTCTTCTGCAGGACTAAAACACCCAACAAACGGAAGATACTAACTACTTGATGAAGCATCTTCCTCCCAGAAAGGAGGGCCGCCAGAACCTGTCCCGGGGCCGGTTTGAAGAATGCAAGCTCGCATCCACTCTGGTCCTTAGCGGCGGCCCTGTTTGCCCCCCCAAACTCTAAGACCCTCTCCCATTTTGTCCCAAGGCGGGCACACTCTTTAAGACATTAGCCTGCTGTGGCCTCCTTTGCCTGGCAAGGTAGTGAAGCTTTTCGGTTTTTTTCCCCTCCTTCACTCAGAATGCTGTCTCCGCATTTCTTTTTGGCATCGGTGGACAGAGGCTGAGTTTCGGGCGACGGGGAAAGAGGGGGAAGGGTGAGAGGAAGATAAGGGTAATCCAGGGGGTGGTCAGAGACTGCCTAGGGCATGTGATCTGCTTCAGGTGCCCAAACTTGTCCCCGCGTTTTCATACAAGTTGTTGAGCAGAGCACGTGCTGGCTGAGAAACGACCACACGGGTAGATTTTTTTTGGTAAGCTGCACTTGCTCAAGATGAGGTGAGCTCAAAGACAGGGTCATCCCTTATTTTCTAAAGGAAAAGATTCTCCTCCCCGCTCCGCCACCCCGGGAAGTGTTTTGATTACTTGGAAAATAAAACTCAGGATAACCCATGTATTAAACAACTAACATACGCCGAAGAACACATTACAGTCTAAAACAGTTATTTAAAAAATGTCCTTTTGCTGTCTTGCATTTCAAGGAAGTTGGCCTGTTCCTGACACGTGATAATTACTTGTTACTCGAAACTTACATACGCCACGACGACACCAGCAGGCGGAATCATCTAAGTTGAGATACAGCACCCCTGAGCTCCCTGTTCCCCCAGAAGCTGTGTTGTGAGCCACAGGGGTTCGTTCACAGGGCATTACTGCCACTTAGAGCGATTGTCCCCCAAGTGCACCTTGGCGATCTGGGCAGCTCTCGACAGGGTCTTCAAAGGGATTCATTAGGAAGGCACTCAGCGCTTAGGGCCAGAGCTTCTGCCCAGAGAAGGATGCCGAAATCCTTGTGACAGTTCTTGGCCTCTTTTATAGGCTGACCTCTCTCAGCATCCCAAGCTAGCCTTGACTGAGGTTCTTCCAGGTCAGGCTCAGCCCTGGCCCCAGACACTGCAGACATAACCTTCCTTTGTCTTTGGGCTTGCACAGGCCGAAAGGGCAATGAACCACAGTTCGTGTGTATGTGTGTGTCTGTGTGTGTGTGTGTGTGTGTGTGTGTGTGTGTGTGTTTATATTTGCATAATGCTTGCAGAAGGTCCTTTCGTGGCCCTCACTCATTCATTCATTCATTCTGAAGCTGTGGAGTAGATTCCCACTGCCCTTGGAAGGAAATAGCTATAAATACCTACTGTGACATACTTAACAAGCTGACTTTTATCCTGCACCTAAATTGCTTCTATTTATCACTTACATGGGGATCTAACGAGATGATACAGATGAACTTATTTACAGAACAGAAAGAGATTTGCAGACATAGAAAACAAACTTATGGCTGCCAAAGGGGAAAGGGTGGGGTGGAGGGATCAATGAGGAGTTTGGGAGCAGCATATACACACTACACAAAATAAACAAGGACCTACTGCATAGCTCAGGGAACTATACTTAATATCTTGTAATAACCTATATGGGAAAAGAATCTAAAAAAGAATATATGCATATATATATATATATATAAACTGCATCGCTTTGCTGTACACTTGAACCTAACCCAACATCGTAAATCAGCCATACTTTGGTGAAAACTCAACTTGTTAAAAAAAAAAAATTCCTGAGTTCCTGTGGTGGCTCAGCAGAAACGAGTATGACTAGCATCCATGAGGACGCAGGTTCGATCCCTCGCCTCAATCGGTGGGTTAGGGATCTGGTGTTGCCGTGAGCTGTGGTGTAGGTGGCAGTCGCAGCTGGGATCCCGTGTTGCTGTGGCTGTGGCGGAGGCCAGTGGCTATAGCTCTGATTCGACCCCTAGCCTGGGGACCTCCACATCCGTCAGGTGCAGCCCTGAAAACACACACACACAAAGAAATTCAAGCTCCCCTCCTGGGCCTGCAGGTCTCAGCATTCCCTGAAGCGTGTCTCGGCTCCTCTTCCCCCTTCCCCCTGCGCCCCCGTGCTCCCCTTGGACTCGTCCTCCGCCTGCCCAGTCTGCCTGGCGCCCTGGCCCCTGCTCTCCCCCTCCCTGCAGTCCCGGTCCCCCTCTTCTGTGCCTGATGGGTCCCTCCCCTTTCTTCCTCCAGGTCTGTGCTCAGGGAGGATGCCCACCACCACCTGCTGGGTCTTCCCGTTGGGTCTTCTTTGGGACACTTAGCACTGTCTGTCAGGGTCTGGGTCAGTGGGTGGCTCGCTTGCCCGTTATCTCAGTCCTCCCCAAAACTTGAGCTCCAAGGAAACAGGGACTCAGGGGGAGGAAGAGCCCTCCCTGGAGCTACTGGGTAGCCTGACATCTTCGTGACACCAGCCCCAGCAGAGCTGGGCGCTCGCCATCGGGGCACATAGCCTGCGTGCAAGGCTCAAGTCTTACTGGCCTAAGTTTACGCCAGAAGGACGGGGCGATCAGAGAGGTCAAGTAACTGATCCAAGACCATACAGGGCATAAAGGGGAGATCTGGGAGTGAGCCGCGGTGTGCTCACAGCTGCCACGTAAGCACCACATGCAACGCTTGTGGCTCCCTCCCCACTGACCTGCGGGCACCGACAGGCTTTCACGTCGGAAAAAAATGACTTACATTAGGAAAATTGCGGTTTTAAGAGTCTAATCTTTTACGATCTCCCCCCGCCCCCCGGCCCCCAGACATTAGCCTGAGAAAAGCTGGCCTGGGCCTCATGTGATTTGATGGAAATAGGTAATGTGACAGCCCTGTCCCCTTGCAGAAGAAGAGGCGAAGTTGACTTCCCTGGCTTGGAGTCACGGTGTAATGACTGGGCGAGAGAATCCATCTCAGCCGGGTGCTAATGAAGTTACGAGCCTGCTGCACCTTTTAAGAGGCAATATTTAAACAAGTGGAACCTCGAGTGTGTGATATATTAAGCTCTCCCGAGACGCAAATCAGGCGATTCCTTTAACAATGTCAATCACATCGCATAAACTTAACGGAGACGTAGGTCCTTCAGCCTTTTTAGAATCGCCTGTTTCTCCCCAGTACTTTGGCCAAGACAGAGACCTCCGTACCGAAGCAGACTATTATTTAAAACCCTACATCGTGGTTCTAGAAACTGATGACATAAAAAAAAATCCGAACACAAATGCATGTCTTACTAATGTTATTGTTTAAGAGTAGCCCTTTGCCAGGTGCACGGCGGGAAATGTCTTCTGTATTCCTGAAATCACCTCTATTAGATTATGTAGATATGATCTATGAAAATACTTCCAAACTCAATCTGTCGAGGCTTCGGAGAGTGTATAAGCAAATGCTTAGATTTGCATTAGAGTCTTGACTTTGAAATCCATTACTGTAAGTTCCTGGCTGACTTTGAGGGGCGGGGGGGCGTTTGTGTTTCGAGGCTGGCTGGCCCCCTTGGACGGTTTTTTTAAGGCCATTGAAATCTCTCCTGAAGGTCAATCCCATCTTTTTCATTAGGGAATTAGTATCAGTCAAGGAAAGCAAGCCTGTGTCAGAACTGACTTCAGTCTGATAGCTTTCTGCGGTCATTTTTATTCTCATTTTATTTTATTTTTTTAGGCAAGAAGCAGATTTATTAAGGGAGGACGCTTGGGAGAGATGCAAGCGGGCAGGCACGGAGGATCTCCGGCAGTCATTTTTAGAATATTTGTTTTATCATGTTTTTGTTCCATTTTGTTTATTTAAAGAATAGAAATTTGTTGCACTTGCTTTTTTTTTTTTTAAACTTCTCTGTCTTTTTGAACCACTCTGCTCGCATTCTCTAGCACATGTATACATATTTTTAATTTCTTAAAATTTATTTATTTTTTAGCTGTCCTGCAGCAGATGGGGTTTCTGAGGCAGGGATCAGATTCGAGCTGAAGTTTCTACCTACACCACAGCTGTGGCAATGCCGAATCCTTAACCCGCTGGGCTGGGCCGGGGGTGTAACCTGAATGCTGGCCCTGCTGAGAACACTGCCCATTCCATTGTGCCACAGTGGGAACTCCACGCGCATATTTTTTAAAAAGTCAGGTGTAGCGAGTTCTCACTGTGGCTCAGCAGTAATGAACCCAGCTAGTATCCATGAGGACGCAGGTTTGATACCTGAACCCTCGAAGTGGGTTAAGGATCTGGCATTGCCATGAGCTGTGGTGTAGGTGGTAGGTGAGTTTCAAATCCGGCCTTGCTGCAGCTGTGGTGTACGCCAGCAGCTGTAGCTCCAATTCGACCCCTAGCCTGGGAACTTCCATGTGTGGTGGGTGCAGCCCTTAAAAAAAAAAGAAGTCAAGTGCAGATTAAAAATAGATCAAGAAAAAAGAATGTCTGATAGCTTTTTAATGATACAGGATTCATCTATCTATCTATCATCAATCTATCTGTCTGTCTGTCTATGTATCTGTCTGTTTGGACAATGCAGAAAGTCTGTTTGTGTTTCACTTTGTTTTATTCAATTATTAGTTACTTTAAACAAGATGACTTTCCTATACCAGAAGTCAGCAAACCCTTTCTGTAAAGGGCCAGATAATAAATATTTTAGGCCTTATAGGGTTATTTGGTCTCTGTCAAAAACCACTCAACTCTGCCTTTGAAGCGTGGAAGTAGCTGTAGACAAGATCTAAATGGGTGAAAGTGACTGTGTTCCAATCGAACCTTCTTCACGGTCACTGAAATTTGAATTTCACATAATTTTCGAGTTTCCCAAAATATTATCATTTTTTGATTTTTTTCAACAGCTTAAAAATGTAAAGTTTATTCTCAACTCTCGATCTGTACACAACCAGGCTGCGGCTGGGCTGGATTTGAACCTTGCACCTTAGCGGCTCTGTATAACAGCTGAAATAATTGCCTTTCTTTAAAAATGGAAAGTTAATATGAAGCTCGCAAATATTTCCATTTCAAAACAAAACTAGAGGAGGGTTTTTGCAAGAGCAGACTGGCCATGAGGAAACGGCTCGGACTCAGATGTGAACTGGTGAGTGTGTCGCAGCTGCTCTGTCTGACGCTGTCCTCAGGGAGAACCGCGGTGCTGCGGAGTGACCTGGGATCACGGTCTCCGTCAAGGCCGGGAGGGACTGGCGGAATCATTCCTGTCCTTATGAAGACATTTCCGAACCAATACGTTCCAAAAAGGGAACCTAGTGATTTAAGAGTATCTATTTATTTTGTTTTATTTTATTTCTTTTAGTTTGGCTTTTTAGGGCTGCACCCACTGCATATGGAAGTTCCCAGACTAGGGGTCGAATCGGAGCTACAGCTGCCGGCCTGCGCCACAGCCACAGCAACGCCAGGTCCGAGCCGCGTCTGCCACCTACGCCACAGCTCACAGCAACGCTGGATCCTTAACCCACCGCGAGGGGCCAGGGGTCGAACCCACATCCTCATGGATACCAGTCGGGTTGGTTAACCGCTGCGCCACAATGGGAACTCCCTATTTTCTTAATTTAATCATCCGTCACTTTCCATGTTCCAGCCACTAGAAGGGAAGGAGAAACTGCGTCGGGGAAGTCTGAGCCTCTGTAAGTTCTGGACCCGGGCATGGACTTAACTGTTCCCAACTCACCACTGGCCAAAGGTCACCTGTAAAGCCTGCGAGCTCATTCCCTACAGATAACTCGGTTGGCCTGGCAGTGTAAATTCATTTAGATGGACATGTGTCAGTGACCCTTGCACAAGAAAGTGCTAGTATTATACCAGTAATGACCGTCACTCAAACGAGGCTATGCATACAGGTAAACCCTAGAATAAATGGAACCAAGAAGGTCCCATCACATTCAATCCCAAGACCTTAAGTCACGGCAACACTCCACGTGGACTGATGTGGGCTGAAACAGGCACACTCACCCGTGACTTTGGAACAATTTCGCACACAGATCTCTAAAAGCTCTGGAAATTCTCCTATCCTTTGACTGCAATTAAATTTCTAGATATCTTTCCTACCTAGAGAACTGTAGTCTGAATTTATATGTAAATATATTTAATGTAACATTTGTAATATTTGTAATATGAAATTTGTGAAAGCTACATACATTTCCAGTAATAGCCAAATAAGACAAATCGTCACATACTCACTTTAGTGCTTACTAATAGTTTTTTTTGTAATAGCAAGATTTTTTTTTTTTAATTTATTTTATGGCCACACCCGCAGCAGAGGGAAGTTCCCAGACCAGGGACTGAATCCGAGCCACAGCCGTGAGCTACACCGCAGCTTCAGCAATGCCAGATCCTTTTAAGCCACTGGATCAAAAGGATCAAACCCACATTTGTACCGTGACCTGAGCCACTGCGATCAGAGTCTTAACCCACTGCACTGTAGCGGAAGCTCCTGTAAGAGGAAGATTCTGAAAACATTTCTTGGTAAGGTCAGGACTCCAGACAACACTAGTGAATTGTCCCAACCATAGAGGCATAGAAGTGGGAGATCCTACACAACATTAGCAGCGTCTTTCTCTGACAGACGAGTTCATGGGCTAGGTACTGAGTTGTGACCCTTTGGAAAAATGAAAACGTCGGAGCCTCGCTTCCTCCAAGCCTGTGTTTTTTCCCGGCGAGGTGTTCCCGGTGAGACCAAGACCGTGTTTGCCCGGAACACACAAGGCACTCGACTAGTAATTTTAACCCAGTGAGTAGGTGAGTAAATCTATGGACCAAGCCTAGCGCAATGGGCCCTGGAGAGTTCCATCATGGCGACATGGCGTTTCAATGACCCAGACCCGGAGCTGAGGTCTCGTTACCTGGGTAACTTAGGAAACTTAAGGAACTCCCCGAGGTTCAGTCTTTAAGCACGTTCCTAAATGGGGATAGCACTTCCGTCTCAGGGGATGTGGCGATTGAAGAGGATGACTGATGCTGGCGATGTTTCTGACCCAGGCCGCACGTAGTGGGTTCCCAATCAAGGTTAGCTTTAGTGAAAGGAAGACACGGGCCCGTTTAAAAATAAGTTCAAAATTTGGGGGCTCCTGTTGTGGCTCAGTGGGTTAAGAACCCAACCAGTATCCATGAGGATTCAGGTTGGATCCCTGGCCTCGATCAGCAGGTTAAGGATCTGACGTTGCCATGAGTTGTGGTGTAGGTTGCGGACATGGCTCAGATCTGGCGTTGTGGTGGCTATGACGTAGGCCGGCAGCTGCAGCTCTGATTTGAAACCTGGCCCGGAAAATTCCATATGCTGCAGGTGTGGCCCTAAAAAGAAAAAAAAGTTCAAAAATTTAAGTGAGCAAATAATTTCTTCATGAGCATCTTAACTGTTTATGTTTCACACTGTAGAATTACGGCATTCACAGTTTCCTTAGAGGCAACATTCTATATTTTTTAATACATTAAGTGTAATCTTGGGAGCTCCTGTTATTGCAGATTCGGAACCCAATGCTGTTTCTGTGAGGATGCAGGCTGGGTCCCTGGCCTCACTCAGTGGGTTGAGGATCCAGCAGTGCTGCAAGCTGTGGCGTAGGCCTCGACTGCAGCTCCCATTCAACCCCTAGCCCTGGAACCTCCATAGGCCACGGTTGCAGCCATAAAAAGAAAAAATAATTAAGTGTGATCTTTAAAATTAATAATACCTCTATGGTTTCCCTTATATTAAAAAATTCCATGATATACACATTAATTTTCATTTGGTCTGTTTCTGAGCTTTCGGGGATGGGTGTGTGTGTGTGTGTGTGTGTGTGTGCGCACGCGGTGTATTTCCCTGAGGGTCCTACAATTTCTTTTATGTCTAAGTTGGGTCAGTTTGTGAGGCAGGAAAACAGTATTTAAAATCCTATTAATGAAATCATTGGATGCGTTCAGATATTTCAGCAACACGCAGAGCTCTTGCTGCATCTGTTACATATTTTATCATTAATTTTCAGTGACTCATCAACACCAAGGGCTCTCAGACACCTTCCAGCTGAGTGTCTGAAGCGGTCACTGTAGAGGGTGCTCTTGACCCCATCCTTCCCCGCCCCCGGCCCAGCACGGAATCCCAGGCCCCTGGGAATGGTCCAGGAATGGGTGGGCTTAAGAGAATGAAAACCAGTGGTCTCTGGCCAGTAAAACCAGAGGGACTTGTCTAGGTCTTTTGGGAAATAAACATCCTCATTCTTAGGAGAAGGCCGTGGGGGGCGGGGGTGGGGGCTACTTCCACTTTTATCCTCTGAACAAGAATGAGAAAGCCGTGGCCACTGGCAGCTGTCTTACCTGGATGGATCCTGAAATGCAGTGGGGGGAGTCAGAGCCAATGAACGCAGCAGGAAAAGGGCTGGAAGCAGTGACCAAGAGCATTCCCTGCTGGTTAAGGCAGGCAGAGAACTGTTTCTGTCCCGTGCAGCCCAAAGCACGCTCCCCGCTTCACTCCGCCCTGGTACATCACCCGGGAAAACTGACGGCAGGGACAGGGCGAGACCCAGCGCGGGCCCGAGGCTCGGGGTCAGCCCCTCCCTTCCGACATTCCCCTGGGTCCCTTGACCCTTGAGGGAACCAGGGATGGAGGGGCGCCTTAGGCAGCCGTCCGCAGAAGGATGTTTGGGCTCCTCGTCAAATTAAACTGTTAATCTTTCCTGCATCCCGGGTAACCTATTTCTATCTTTGTCACGAAGATTAAACATGATCAGCTGTCTCAAGCAATGATGGTTTTATTCGGATTCCTTTGATCACCAGCGAACTAAGCTAAAATTCAAGGGAAACGATCGACCATGTGAAGGTTTCAAATCTGAGTCAGTTGTTTGAAAATGTGATGCTCAGAGGTAACTGGTGTGTGTTGACCCTGGTCCTGAGTGTGTGTGCATATGAAAAATAATTTTTGCTTGGGGGAGAGAGAGGAGGCGAAGAAAGAGAAGGAGAAGAGGAGAAGGAGGAGGAGGAGGAAGAGAAAGAAGGGAGAGGACGAAAGGGGGACGGGCCAAGCAGGAAGAAAGCAACCAAAAAGGTTACCCAAGGAAAAGCAAGTCTCCTTCCAGCCTCCAGCTACAAGTCTCTCAGGTTCAGGTCAGCCGAACCCTCCGTGACTGTCCCACTTAATGAATTAGCAAGGTCGTTACGGAGAGGCACCCGTCCCCAAAGCATCGGAAGGTCAATGTTATATTAAGTCCTCGAGTCTGGCTTTTAAAGATTTCTGATGCTAGGGAGCTCAGAAGCAGACCTTTATCAGATGGCTTCTGCTTCGAGGGAGCCAGGATGAGAAACAGAACTACAGCCCAAAGCGGCTGCCTGACATTCTCCCTCGAAATCTTTTGAAGCCGATGAGCTAAGCGTTTCCCTCCTGGGGGACCGTCCTCAGGGAAATTCACCTTCTCAAAGCCCCGGCCTTGGCATTCAAGGCCCTACCAATCTGAGCCTGACCTGCTTGTTCCTCAGCCCCCCACCTCCACTCTCCATGCACCCTGTCCCTTCATTGGGGTGACCTTGCCCACCCCAGTGTCCCCCCAGCCCAGGCCCAACTCTGCTCTCCCGAGCGCCCGGACTTCACCTGTTGGAA
Organism: Catagonus wagneri; assembly: GCA_004024745.2. NCBI lineage: Eukaryota > Metazoa > Chordata > Mammalia > Artiodactyla > Tayassuidae > Catagonus > Catagonus wagneri. The sequence goes on from PVHT021183632.1 coordinate 8,595,681, forward strand.
AGAGGCTGACCTAATGCAAGAGGTGCCAGGAGGACGTACAGCCTTCTCTTCTCAGGTGTCGCTCGTGGGTCTGTCTTCTGTGCATTGGGACGTTGTCTTTTCTTCCCCTTTGGTGCTGGTACCTGGAGTGATGGTCAGACAAGATGGGCTCGTCCAAGGCCAACAGTCAAGGTCACAGAGGGAGTGAAGCTTAGGGTTGGTGTCTGGCCCAGCCACGTGCGGCTGGGGTGGCCCTGGCGCGTCACTGTCACCCCTCTGTGGTACCTCCTTAGGGAACCAGCCCCCTTTTCTGGGTCACGGTCTCCAGCCCTGACCACGGGGCTGCCAATCTCTGTCCTGAGGGCTGCTCTCAGGTCCTGGGTCCTGCCCAGAAGTTCCCCTCGGCCAGAACCTGTTTGATTCTGAATCCACATGTGAGGAATCACAGTCAAAGACATCAGCAGTCTAAACAACTCAAGGAAGGAAACTGACTCTCATCTTGAACCCGCATCTCTTGAAAAATGATGAAAATGACCCAGCTCACGTCCCCTGCGGTAGCCCTCAGTTCCATCTCCTCCTTTCCCGGATTCCTTCGTCCCACACTTCTTCAGAGCCTCTGTGTTGTCAGGCCAGTGCCCACCCTTCTCCCCCAGCCCACAGGGCTTGCTTCTGCCTCCCCGCCTTCCCTTCTCTCCCCTCAACCCACCCTTTTCGGTGGGAGCTCTTCCACGGAAAGTGCTCTCCTGGAGCTCCCATTGTGGTTCAGTGGGTTAAGACCCCGACACAGTCTCTGTGAGAATGCAGGTTTCATCCTTGGCCTCGCTCAGTGGGTTAAGGATACAGTGTTGCCGCAAGCTGCCGTGTAGTTCGCAGTGGCAGCTCAGATTCCTTGTCGCTGTGGCTGTGCCGCAGGCCGGCAGCTGCAGCTCTGATTTGACCCCCCGCCTGGGAACCTCCATGTGCTGCAGGTGTGGCCCTAAAAAGAAACAAGAAGAAAGCGTTCTCCTACAGATCTCCTGATCTTGGCATCCCTGGGCCTTTCTTAGTCTACTCCCCGATTCTGAATCATGGGTTCAGAACCCATCTTCCAGAAGCAGGCACTGCAAGGAGTCCAGGAGAGGGCCCGACGCGAGGAAGGGCAGCCTCCTCCGGGCACTGGGGGGCACACAGGAGCCTTCGCACTCAAGATGCCCCCCCACCCCCTGCACGGTCCCGCGGCGTCGAGTCGGCCCCCACGGACGCTCAACAGTAGACACCTGCTAGCTATCTCAGCATCTCCTCCACGGCCCCGCACAAATCTGGACGGTGTCCGAAATGCCAAGTGCAGAGATCTGAAAGGGATGGCAGGGAGGAGCCCGTATGAAACAAGGCTGACCTCTCCAGAGTTCGGGGAGGCCGACAACCCATCAGGCCGGCCGAGGAAGAGCGTGTCAGATGGACGGTGAGAGTTTCCACTCGCTTCAAGAGGGGTCACCTCGTTTTTCATCAGCTCCGGCTGAATGACATTTCGGCCACAAGGCTCATCTTCATTCGACGTGGCGAACATTCCAAGAGGTAAGTCTAGAGCTATTTGGGGGGGCGGGGGGCGGATGTTGCTGCGTTCAAGGGCTGCTCACATCTGGACCAGGACAAAACCTGACAGGTGTGAGGTTCCGAGCTGGTTGAACCGGTCTCGTACCTGAAGAAAGGGGAGACAGAAAGGACCAGAGCCTTAGTGACAGAAGCTCAGAGTCCCCGTGCAGACTCCTCTCACCAGTGTGCACTCTCACACCATCTTTAAGTCCTTTTTTTTCCTTTTTCTTTTTTCTTTTTTCAAGTGTTAGGAGTCCAAGGGAGAAAGGGCGATGGTTTCTGGAACAAAACTCATCTGGGTGACACCTTCACTGTTGGTCACACTCAGCCTGACCCCTGGCTCGGAGGAGGCAGTTCCAGCATCTCCCCTAAATGCCTGGGTGGATGCTGAATTCACTTCCTAAAAAATACACTGTGGCTTCACAGGAGTTTTGAAAACACCACCCCATGGCCGTAATTATAAGACGCAATTCCCACATCAGTTAAACCAGAGGAGGAAGCCGGGTTACCTGTAAGCCCTCCCTTCGTGCCTCGGTTACCGGGGTCTGCCCTCCCTCCCTCTGGGTGTGACAGCCCTGATCCATTCGCTGTCAGAGCAGATCGCTGGGAAATGCCATTCATAATCGTCCCCTCTATTGATCCTGGTCAGTGGGTATCGGCAGCTTAAAAAGATTATGTTTTAATTGGGGACCAGATAGATGGCGTTTTAAGGTTTTGAGTTTCACTTTGTGCCATGCGATGGATTATTTGAGAGTTCGCTCAACACCAGGAGGACAAAGATTAATGTGTTGTCCTTTTCTTTGGGTGACCCTGGGTGCAAATGTAGCTTGGTCTAAAGTGACTGAAAATCTTTTGCTATCGCGGGGCTGAAAAGGTTGACTGTGAATTCATTAGCGTTATCTTTGTTTAGGGTATAAAATCTACACATTAAACAGCTTAAGTGGAACACATATTTTCTGCAGGCTCTGCAAGCCTCAAGTGGTTAGAGAAAAAAAAAAGCGGGGAGGGGGCGGTGTCTTCCAGGCTGGGTGGAGGGTGCAACAATTTCATGGGGCTTCAACCCAGGCCTCCCAGAAGCTGCTGTTTCCATGTTTGTGCAGTGGGGGAGGATAATAATAACAGCAGTTAGCTGGGGACAAGATGCTTGGGAAGATTTGGCGGTGGCTCTGCAAAGGATTTCATAAACTCAACTCTGAGAATAAACCCACAATAGCTACTGATTGTGAAGTGTTTACCAGGGGCCTGGGCCCTGGCCTGGGATCCGATGTACATTATTTCACATAATTGTTGGGGCAGGTGGCACCCCTCCCAGTGGTTACGTCATCCTTGTCCTGGAGATGAGCAAACTAAAGCTCAGAGAGGCTTTAAAGCTACCTGCTCAAGGTCACACAGCAGTGGTCTCACTCTGAAGGCCTGGGTCTTGTCCCCATCCATCTCATGGTCTGAAAGTTCAACCATCACAGTCCACGTCGGTATTGCCTTGGTGTCGCCATCTTCCTCCTCGTCACCACCGCTGAATTTGTTCCCAGGGCTGCCCTAACAAGGTACCGCCAACCGAGCAGCTTAAACAACGGATACTTACTGTCTCAAAGTTCTAGAGACTAGAAGCCAGAGATCAAAGTGCCAGCAGGGCTGGTCCTTCTGAGGCTGTGGGTCGTGGAATATGTTCCATCCTCTTTTGGAGCTTCTGGGGCTTTGTCGGCAATCTTCCGTGTTCCTTGCAAGTCTCCCCTTTTTATAAGGACCTCAGTCCTTTTGGGTTAGGGCCCTCCCCGAAGGTCTCATCTCTACTTATAATATTATACCAAAGACCTTATTTCCAAATAAGTCATATTCTGAGATACTGGGAGTTAGGATTCCAACAGACCTTTTTTTGCAGGGTGTGGGGGGCGCACACACACCATTCAGGCCATAGCAGTCATCACTGCTTAGTTCATAAGAAATAAATCTGTATGAGTGGCTGGGTCACCTTGCTGTACAGTAGAAAACTGACAGAACACTATAAACCAGATATAATGGAAAAAATTAAAATTGTTTATAAAAAAAAAATTGGTAAGCATTTGCACAGGTCTCCGTCTGCTCAGGTTGTTATAAAAAATACCAGAGTTCCCACCATGTGTGGCTCAGTGGGAATGAATCTGACTAGTGTCCATGAGGACAAAAGTTTGATCCCTGGCCTCACTCAGTGGGTTAAGGATCCAGCGTTGCCATGAGCTACGGTGTAGGTTGCAGATGTGGCTTGGATCTGGTATTGCTGTGGCTGTGATGCAGGCCGGCAGCTGCGGCTCCGATTTGACCCCTTGCCTGGGAAATTCCATATGCCATGGGTGCAGCCCTAAAAAGACCAAAAAAAAAAAAAAAATGCCATAGGCTGGGTGGCTTAAACAGCACATTTATTTCTCATAGTTCTCGGCTGGAAAGCCCAAGATCAAGGTCTTCTGAGCCTGCGGGTGTCTGCCTTCTACCTCATCTGGTAGAACTTGCTCTTCCTCTTCTTCTAAGGGCAGTAACCCCTTCGTTAGCCTCGCTCTCAGCACCTCATCTAAATCTAACTGGCTCTCGAAGGCTCAGCTCTAAATGTCACACTGGGGGGACAACCATTCATTTCCTAACACTCTCCTCCAAAGGTTCCCGGAGAACCAGTCATGCCAGTGTAGTAAGATCAATTATTTGGCATGGAGCACCCCGAAAATCATGTCACTCTTCACCTTAGTTGATCAGTTTTCAACCAATAAACCTGACACAGAGCCACGGTCAGGGGTTGGCCCTCTTTGGTCAAATTTGAGCTTTCTCAACTCTTGGGGGCATCTCTGAAGACATATGGATGCTGCATAAGCAGGAAATGCTGTAGGACCCTCTCACAGAACCAAGGTCAAGTGCACAGACGCTGAGAGTCTGAGGGTGACCTCAGCTTGCAAAGCCATCTCCCTGACTCACAACCACTGGCATTCTATTTCTTCCCCCAGAGAGTCTGACGAGACCTAGAGGCACGCCTGCTTGGTTTAGCCTACCCACGTCTCTGAGTTTTCTTGGCATCCACTGAGTTTTGCAAGAGTGGGAGAATTCTCTCCGACTTTTCTCAATCAGCACAGGCTCCCACATCCTCACAGCCCTGACTGCCCCAATTTCTTGCTTATCAGGGAACCTCCCCAAGCACAAGGCTATCCTGGAGGCATGCATGGCGGTCACTGGAACCTCTCCAAGGGCACCGGAAGAAGCTGACCCTGATTATGCATTGCCAGTGGTCATCATTTTGTTTCTCTCTCCTGCCTCCCTCGACTGAGCCCGGGTTCCTCTCACCATGCACCACTCCGTAGGTTTCTAATACACTGGCACACTCCTCAGGCACTTTCATGGGAATTCCAAAGACTTGGCACTTGGGCATCTTTTGAAATCTTCCCTTGCAATGACGGCTGCTTTGCCCCCCGTTAGGCTTCTGCGGTGAAGAAGACCCACAGAAAAATCAACAAAGAAGAGAGGGGCGAGATAGAAGTCATTTTCCATAATGCAAACCTTGTGCTTCAAAAAATAGCTAAGCATAACAAGTTATTTCTTCATGATTATCTGTAGTCATGGTTTATTTCTACCCTCTCCGAGTTTATATGACATTTATATAATGTGCATAATATAATTATATATTTACATGAATTTCTCTTGTTTGTATTCATATATTTATTGCGAGCCCTGCAGTATGCATCCGATTAATTTAAAAATAACATTCGTGGAAATCCTTTTGCAACAGGAGGCTTTGTTAGACATTCCACGTTGGATTATTCCCATCTTTTTTCATAATTTCTAAGGGGCTGATAAGCTGCATTCACCTGGAAACTGTCTGGTAGAGCTGAAAGGTCGCTTACAGATTCTTCAATTCAGGCTTTTTATTTCAGAGACAGGGCAAGTGAGGCCTCAGAAGAGAAGGGATTCACTGACAGCGTGTTGAGAATCAGATCTCATGGTCGCCAGTTCAGCCCAGATACACACACGTGCACCTCCGGCCCCAGTACTCATGGCCAAAGACTTGTGTTAACAGCAAGCCCGGTCTGTGAGTCTCTGTCTAGATAGTCCACCTCCCCTCATGTTTCATCATCAACTTTATGCTACAGAATTCTTTTCAATCTGGTATGTCCATGGTTGTACAGTACCATCGCCCATCAATCTCCTCATCACCACCACCAGCACCACCACTACCACCAACACCACCACCATCACCATCATCTTCATCATCACCACCGTTTTCATCACCACCACCTCCTTCATCATCAGCACCACCATCTTCATCATCACCACCACCTTCATCAGCACCATCATCATCTTCATCATCACTACCGTTTTCATCACCACCACCACCTTCATCAGCACCATCACCTTCATCATCACCACCACCTTCATCAGCACCATCACCTTCATCACCACCACCTCCTTCATCACCACCACCTCCTTCATCACCACCACCTCCTTCATCATCACCACCTCCTTCATCATCACCACCACCTTCATCACCACCACCACCTTCATCACCACCACCTCCTTCATCACCACCACCTCCTTCATCACCACCACCTCCTTCATCATCACCACCTCCTTCATCATCACCACCACCTTCATCAGCACCATCATCATCTTCATCATCACCATTATTATCATCAAAAGGACTTTATTAAGGAACTGTTGGTGCAGAGAACAGAAAAGAACATGGCTGGGAAAGGCTGCACATGGCCTGAGAATTGGGGAGTAAGGATCTCATGTGTCTTTTTGTTTGATTCATCAGAACACATGATCTAAGCTCCCTCACTGTGGTCTGACTTGTCTACCACTTTCTCTCCAGCCTGACGCTCTTACGCACTGAGGTGTAGGCCTTGGAATTGGAGGGAAGAGGAGAGAGAGAGAGATGGGGTTCAGTCTGGCTCTCTGAAGATAATTGATTTTAATTTACAGATTAACTTCCTTAGCACTGTGAAATCTTTGGAACAAAGACGTCCCTGCCAAACATTCACACAGTCTTACTCATGACCACCAGCGCCACCAGCCCTTTTCGGAGGCTTTCTATTGGAATTCTGAGAATCTTAAGCCTTTTTCATGAAAAAACAGCAACTGCAATAAAAATAAAACTTTCCTTTTCAAAAATTAAGGTATAGGAGTTCCCTTGGTGGCTCAGTGGTTAACGAATCCAACTAAGAACCACGAGGTTGCAGGTTCGATCCCTGGCCTTGCTCAGTGGGTTAAGGATCCAGCGTTGCCGTGAGCTGTGGTGCAGGTTGCAGACGCGGCTCGGATCCTGTGTTGCTGTGGCTGTGACAAAGGCCGGCAGCTACAGCTCCTGTTAGACCCCTAGCCTGGGAACCTCCATATGCCGCGGCTGCGGCTCTACATAAAGGCAAAAAGACAAAAAAAAAAAAAAATTGAGGTATAGTAAATTAACAATGTTGTGTTAATTTCAGGTGGACAGCAAATTGATTCTTTTCCATTATGGTTTATTATAAGATATTAAATGTAACTCCCTGTGCTATACAGCCAGTCTTTGTTGTTTACCTATTTTATATAGAGAGTGTGTATGTATTACTCTCAAAGTCCTAATTTACCCCTCCCCACCCCTTTCTCCTTTGGTGACCATAAGCTTGTTTGCTTATTAAACACTTTTTATGTGCCGTGCTCTGTGCTGGTTTACACTGCTGTGTTAGTTTCAGGTGTACATCAAAGTGAATCATTTTTACATATAGGTCTATTCCTTTTCAGCGTCTTTCCCAGGTAGGTTATTACAGAGAATTGAGTAGATTTCTTTGTGCTATACAGTTTGTCCTTGTTTGTCTATTTTCCATATAGTAGTGTATATAGGTTAATCCCAAACCCTCAGTATTATTATTATTTTTTAATTAATTAATTAATTTATTTATTTTTTAGGGCAGCATCCATGGCATATTGAAGTTCCCAGGCCAGGGGTGGAATCGGAGCTACAGCTGCTGGCCTACACCACAGCCATAGCAACGCGGGATCTGAGCTGCATCTGTGACCTACACCACAGCTTACGGCAACCCAGATCCCCAACTCACTGAGGGAGGCCGGGATCGAAACTTCATTATCATGGATATGCAGTAGTCAGATTCATTTCAATTGCGCTACAGCACAAACTCCCCCAACCTCCCAATTTATCCCTTTCCCAGAGTTTCCCCTTCGGTAACAAGTTTGGTTTCAAAATCTTTGAGTCTATTTCTGTTTTGTGAATAAGCTCTTTTGCATCAATTTTATTAGATTCCACAGATTAGTGGCCTCATATGATATTTGACTTTCTCTGACTTACTTTACTTAGCAGGATAATCTCTATGTCCATCCATGTTATTGCAAATGATATTTTTCTTTCTTTTTTATGGCTGAGTAATATCCCATTGTGTGTGTGTGTGTGTGTGTGTGTGTGGTATATACATTTATACTCTGTCTTCTTTATCCATTCTTCTGTTGGTGGATATTTACATTTGCTTCCATGTCTTGGCTGTTGTGAATAGTGCTACAGCGAACACTGGGGTGCATGTGTCTATTTGAATTACGATTTTCTCCAGGTATATGTCCAGGAGTGAGCTTGCTGGATCATATGGTAGTTCTATATTTAGTTTTTGAAGAGACCTCTATACTGTTCTCCACAGTGACTGTACCAATTTACATTCCTACCAACAATGTAGGAGGGTTCCCTTTTCTCCACACCCTCTCCAGCATTTATTGTTTGTAGACTTTTTGATGATGGCCCTAATGACCAGTGCGAGATGATACTTCATTGTAGTTTTGATTTGTATTTCTCTAACAATTAGAGATGTTGAGCCTCTTCTCATGTGCTTTTTGGCTGCCTGACTCTAGGAAGCCCTGTTTTTGTTATTGTTCTGTGAGTGGCATTTCCGGCCATTTCCACTGAGCATGAGTGACATTCTGAGTTCAGCTCCTGGGCTAGATCCTAACCCGCAGGCTCAAGACTGCCTGGATGGCCCCTGCATCTAGTCTACTCCCCAGCACTGCATGGAAGCCTCTGGGAGGCCTGTGGACAGTTTATAGACATCCGCCCAGGTGGCCAGGGGAAGGACTGCAGGTGCATTTCTATACCTTACAGGAAAACTGAACTTTCTGGGGATGTTCAAACCCGAGGTGGTGGCTCTGGTTGCCCCTGGTTACTTGGCGGGTCTCCAGGCTGGCCTGAAAGGTAGCTCATGCCAGATGATCTTGGCATCACTCGGTGTTTGCACTAGAACCGCCAGATCCTCTTGGTGCTTGATTATCACGGCAACCCCTGGGCATCAGCTGGCCTTGGTGTGTCCAGGAGACAGAGGATGTGCACGACAGGACCATGTCTGCACGGCCCAGCTCACGGGACCTGCCCCCGGCAGCAGCCCAGCGACTCGCAGAGGGGCGCTTTATCTCAGGGCCGCCTTGAGATTTCTGTCTGTGTGACTGTCCAGGAGATGAGGCTGTGGAAATCTCACTGCTGTTGAGTTCCCTGTGGGGGATCTTGTATCGGCTCAGCCACAGGCTGGTCCCTGGTCTGAAATCCTTTCTCCACCTCATTCTCCACTCTGGACACTTCTAATAATAGCCACACAGGCCACAGAATCTTCTATGAATTAAGGCAAGACTCCTCCCGCTGAAATCTCAGTACATGATGTGATTCTCCTCTGATGCTTTTCTTTCTCATCAGTGAATGGGCGTGACAACTATACCTCACCCTCCAAGTCCTTACTGTCAAGTTCAATCAGGTTCATACACATGAAGAACCAGGAATATGTCTTCTGGTCAAAAGAGAGTGGAGTGGGAGCTCCCATTGTGGCTCAGCAGGTTAAGAATCTGGCTAGTATCCATGAGGATGTGGGTTCGATCCCTGGCCTCGCTCTGTGGGTTAAGGATCTGGAGTTGCTATGAGCTGTGGTGTAGGTCATAGACGCGACTGGGATCCCACATTGCTGTGGCTGTGGTGTAGGCTGGCAGCTGTAGCTCCAATTTGACCCCTAGCCTGGGAACTTCCATATGCTGCGGGTGTGGCCCTAAAAAGCAGAAGAAGAAAAAAACAGAGTGAATCCACATATTATTAAAAGCAGCCCTTTTTTTTGGCTCCAGAATCTGGGGAATCGGACAGCCCCAGAGAGAACTGAAGATCCCGACACAGTGGATCCCTCAGGGGAATTTTCCAGCCAGGCCTCCGTTCCCACGTGGAGCAGGACCTGGGGTACAGCCCTTGAGAGTGAGCCCACAGCCAGGCCTGGGAGGAAGGAATGGGATGTGAAAGACATGCAACACCGTTCCGGTCAGAATTTGTGCCCTCTGTCACCTTGGTGTCCCTGGTTCCCGAGGGTAGAATGTCTCTGACCAGGGATGAAATGAGGCTCCAGTGGCCGGCAGCTATGACGACACGCTGGTCACTTTCCGACCTTCATCCAGGACACCAGCGATGATTTTTTTTGTTCTGTTTACTTGTAGTTCTATGATGACACGATATGCAGATTTCCTTTTTTTTTTTTTTTAAAGATGATCTGTCATTTAGATTTTTCCTTTTGTAAATTGCCTGTTCATGTTATTTGCTCATTTACTATGTGTGCCTGGGGGGTGGGGTGTTGTCTTTTATAAAAGTTCTTTTTACATTAAAGCTCTTAACTCTTTATTTGTATTCATGTCAAGGACCTTTTGTCCTGGTTCAAGATAACTCTTTAATCTTATTCCTGTATTTGATATCCAGAGTCTTAAATTTTCCCCTGTAGATTGACTGTACTTCCTCTAATGGCTTCTTCCTTGGTTTTATGGAAAAGAAAATAATAATAATACTTAATAAGGTTTTGGGAGTGTCTGTTGTGCCTCAGTGGAAACGAATCTGACTAGTAACTGGGAGGTTTCATGTTCGATCTCTGGCCTCGCTCAGTGGATTAAGGATCTGGTGTTGCCCTGAGCTGTGGTGTAGGTCGCAGCCGAGGCTCAAATCCTGCATTGCTGTGGCTGTGGCATAAGCTGGCGGCTGTAGCTCTGATTTGACCCTTAGCCCGGGGACCTCCATATGCCGTGGGTGCAGCCCTAAAAAGCAAAAAAAAAAAAAAAAAAAAGGATTTTCCTTACCCCTGGTTACATGAATATTTACTAATGCTTTTCTCATTCCCATTTATATGTTTAACTTTGCCATTTTATAATTTATTTGGAAGTGAAATCTCCTCCTATTTGTCCTTTTCCCAATTACTTTGTTCACGTGCATCGAGCCTCTTGAGTTACACCTTCTGCAGCAAGTGATTTTGGTATATAGCTTTGTATTTTTTTTTTTTTTAATCACAAAGTGGAGGCTTGGGCTGCCAAGATCGTATTGCCATTTTAACAGAGGTGCTGCCATCCTCTGAGCTTCTGAGGCCAAGAAGTGTAATCCAGCCAGTGGAAACCAGGCACAGCCTCCAGACGCCACCGCGCGTGAGAGGCGGACGAAGGCTTCTGTGCCAGCGTAGTGAAGCCAGAGGCAGCTCTGGGACCATGAAGCTCTTTCTGGAAGCTGCCAGTTGTTTGTTCCCAGGTTCTACCCTTGTTGGGACACTCAGGGGAGCCGGCCTGGCCTTGGTGAGCATGTGCAGGCTGTGACGTTGGAGGAACACTTCTCCCCGGAACACGACCCAGGCACAAGGGTGGATGCGGTTCCCCTCCCTGACTGTCTTGGATCTTCAGGGCACCCACGCTGCTTTTTTTTGTGTGGGCAGACCCGAGGGAGGAGCAGAGAGAGCTCTGCGGGCGTAGCTGCTGCCTGTCACCCCCTCCCTCCCCTCGAGGTCCCTGCCCCACCCTGGCTACTGTGCCTGGTGCTGCAGCCCACACCCAGACAGGACGCTTTCCTAAACGCTCGGCTCCTGCGTTTCATTCATTCACGGATCCCTTCTTTGTGCTTTCACAGTCAGAAAGATCGTGAAGGGGAAGATGGGAAAGATCCCTGGCTGCACGGAACTTGGAAGAACGGAGAGGAGAAAATAGGTGCCCCCAAGGAAAGCCCGAAAACAATGGCAGATCGTGGCAGAGGAGGTGGAGAAGTCACAGGCGTTGGGATGGAGGAGCTCGGAGAGGACCTGCTTCAGGGGCCGCTGCGGGGAGGCCTCGTTCACTGGTCATCTGCTCACGCCCTGCTGGTACCCAGTGAATGAAATGCATCCTCTGAGTTCCCCAAACGCAGCCGGGCCTTTCCTTTCCGGCCTCTGCCTGGACCGCTCTTCCCAGGGTCTCGCCGGCTGCTTCTGGGTTGCAGTTCAGGTACCAGCTCAAACGACAGTCCCTGCGGGCAACGTTCCTGGAGCCTCTGCTTGAGGCTGCTCTCCTCCTCCCATCTCCAGACGGAGGGTCCCTCTGCTTCCTCTGGAGAACTCGTCTCACTGGAGGGGTCTCCAGTGGTTATCGATTTATTGATTTACTTTCTTTTTAGGGCTGCACCCGCAGCATATGGAGGTTCCCAGGCTAGGGGTCAAATTGAGTTTCAGCTGCCGGCCTACCCCAAAGCCACAGCAACACCGGATCCGAGCCTCATCTGCAGCCTACACTGCAGCTCACCACAACGCCGGATCTTTAACCCACTGAGCAAGGCCAGGGATGGAACCCACATCCTCACGGACACTATGTCGGGTTCTTAACCTGCTGAGCCACGATAGGGGCTCCTCCAACAGTTATTTCTTTATGGGATTATGGTCTGTCCACCCACTAGGATAGGAAGCTCCATGTGGGTAAGGGCTGCGCTTGTCATTTACCACCATGACTCTGGCAACTAGCACCGCACCTGCCCTGTAGCAGACACTTGGGAAGTATTTTGTTTTTGCTTCTGCTCTTTGTCTTTTTAAGGCCACACCCATGGCATATGGAAGTTCCCAGGCCAGGGGTCGAATCGGAGCTGCAGCCACAGCCACACTGAATCTGAGCCGTGTCTGCGACCTACACCACAGCTCACGGCAATGTCAGATCCTTAACCCACTGAGCGAGGCCAGGGATCGAGCCCGTGTCCTCGTGGATACTAGTTGGTTTCGTTGCCGCTGAGCCACAACAGGACTCCCAGTAAGTATTTGTTGACTGTGTGAAAGGACAGATGGGGTACGGATGGAGTAAAAGGAGTCACGTGGGGCCTTGAGGTTTCGAGCCATCAGATCTGGACTTGGGTGTGCCCCGGGGCTGCGGCTATCGGCCTCTCCATCCTTACTTTCTCTAGAAGAGTCTGCGCCCATCCCAAGGCTGGGGCAGGAAGGGGCCCAGGCAGCCTTCTCTGCATGGAGCAAGCTCCCTCCCTTGGGCTGACAGTCCGTCTGCTGGGCGTGTGGGCTAAGACGTGGAAGCGCTGCCTGCGTTAGCTGTCAGGGGCCCTGCTACGGCGCTGCGTGGCAGCTGGGCTGGGTGTGGGCCCGCAACAGCCTAGAACCAGGTCTGCTGCAGTTACAGGGGAGCGGGAACTCAGGCCAGGAGAGGAAGCTGCTTCAGAAGGCAGATGAGGAGGGCAGAGAGGAGCAGGTGCGTCTGCAGGGCAGGAGGGCGTGTGTCACAGGACCGAGGGCGACCAGGAGGGAGGGCAGAGGGGCGGCTGCCGGGCCTCGCTTTTGTACAGGGGACAGGGCGGCTCTGAAGCCACACTTGGATTTGAATCCTGGCTCCACCCTTTTAGCCGCAGGATATTGGGAGAATTCCTTAACCTCTCTGAGAGTCAGCCAGCCCGTGTGGGGATCCGTGTTCTGCGCAGGGCCGCGGGGAGGGTCATAAACCAGCATCAGCTCCCACCCCGGCCCCGCCGCTGTGTGGGGTGGAGGATGGGGGAGCTGTGGGCCTAGGGGCTCGGCTGAGCGTGGAGACTGAGCCCAGGAGCTCAGGTACCACGCCTGGGAGGGCCCAGGACCCTGCCTGGCAGGAGTTTGCACGCAGCCGTGAAGTGGAGGCCACTTCCAGAACGTTCGAATAGACTTGCTCCTGCCAAGCCCACGGCCGTGTCAGACCCGCCTGCAAAGCCGTCAGCGTCACCATCAGCCTCACCACTGGGGCGTCTTGACAAGCCCCCTCCCCTAGTGGGTCCCGGCCTCCAAACTGCTCACCAGGCAGCCACGAATGTAATGAGGCCGGCCTGCTCTGGGCTGGCCCATCTGCCTCCTGGACACTGCCTTATTCTGGAAAATTCTGTGTGGCTGATAAATGCCCAGTGGAGCTTTCTTCTCCTGGGGAACTTACTCTCTGAGAGAGAGAGAGAACGAGGGAGGGAGAGAGGGGCAGGGAAAGGGCAGAGGGTAGGAAAACGGGCTGAAGCAGCTTTTTTTTTGCCCCTTGCATATTTTAAAGCGTCTTAGGTCATTTTCTCTGGCTCCATGCAGAGGAGTCATTGAATCCTCTTGGTCCAGAAGGAATCTAATGGGAACGAACAGCCTGGTCTCCAGGACCCCATTCTTGGTTCACTGGAGGTCCTTGGGGCAGGGAACACCTGGCTTCGTACATCGAAGCCGACAGTTATCAGGTCTCGTGGCTTCAGGTGACCTCATGAGCCATCAGACGTAGACTCTTCCTCCACGTCTCCTGGTACTTAAAGCTGAGTCTCAGTCCCCACCTCAGATCGACCTGCTTTTGGTCTCCTCTGGGGACGGGGTGCTCACTACCCGTCCAGGTAGCTCACTTCACAAAGACTGCCTGTCAATCTACTTGGAAGGTTCTTCCTTCCACGGAAGCAGACTCCTCGAAGCATCAACGACCCAGGTCCTTTATCCTCCGGACCTCGAACCCCCTGCTCCTTCGGCCGCTGGGTTCCGAAGAGGCCCTAGGAAGCCCCCCCGCCCCCCGACTCCTCCTCCGTGGCCCGGCCGGCTGGCGGCTGCCTCAGTCAGGATGGGCTCGGAGGGCTGCGCCAGCAGCTCACCTGAAAGCCTCAGTGTTTTACAGAAACGCAGGCTGTGCTTCCAGGGGGTGAGGGCTGCCGTCTGTTTAATCCTTTGTCTTCAGGATCCAGGCTGAGTGTAGGGCCCTTCACCTGGGACCTGCCCGTCTTCCTGACACAGGGAAAAGAGGACATATCCGCGTGGCGTTTCCCGAAGCTTCTGCTAAGGAGCAGCGGGTGCCAGTTCCACTCACGTTTTCTTGATCCAAGCGGGTCCCCTGGCTCCGCCTAAGATCAGCAGGGCGAGGGATGCCTAAGGGTCTCTCACCTGCCACATCTCCGTTCCTCGGACAGGAAGGGACCCAGCGCCCAGGACCTCCCTCCCGCTCTGCTCTTACCTCCTTCCGGCTCCGCTACCCCCACAAATGCATTCGAGGCGTCCCTTTATATTTAGCGGAGCCTCACTCACCACTTCGTCATACCTGCAGATGCAGCTGAAGTTTCCCAAGCTTCTCATTTCTCACTCCTTATGGTGCACAAATCTCCCACTCTAGGTTTCATCCGAAACGTTGCTTCCGCCAAGAAGCCCTCCAGGCTTCCCAGGCAGTTCGGTCCTTCTGTCATTTATCAGCATCACTCCCTGTGACCCTTCCTGGCACTCATCATATATCTAACTTGGCCAACGCCCATCCTTTAGGCTAGACAGGTAAAATTTTTCCTACAAATTTTTTTTCTTAGCCCAAAGTGAGTACTTCAAATTTCTGCCCCCAATCCCTGAAATCCTCTGAGATTCAGTTTTCTTTCTGTATATTTCAATCCCCTAAACTAGAAATCAAGAAGAGCTTGCAGGATGAAAAACCTGTTACATGTGCGCGCGCACACACACACACACACTCTGCACACTCTGTTCTAGGTTTTATTTTTTTCTTTTACTGTATGCAAAGCTCCCCTGTGCATTTCTTTTATGAATTGGGCCCTTCTGTTTTATAGCCAGAACTATTTGAGCTTACTGCAAAGCCATATTATGGCCACAGATTCTTTTTTTTTTTTATAGTCCTGGAACATGGGCCCCTGGAGAAAGTCGCTTCACAGCACAATGGCCAGTAAAACTGGGCTCATGCGTCAGCGAAATACTTCTCAGAAAAGTGCAACAACTTCTGTTCTTACACGTTGTCATCCTTCACCCTAACAAGCACACCCCCCAAAAAAGTCCTGTGGTTTCTACGGCTTGTTAGGTCTATCATCTTTTTAATTAATAGTGTTTTTACGAAGCCTTCTGAACTGTGTCATTTCCATTATCAGAAACGCATTGCCATTAATGAATAATTTTCATTTCTGATCCCCGGTATCATGCTAGTTGATCTCCTGTTTCCATGCCTTCGAATGATAGCATCGTTTTCTGCCCACGATCAAATTTAATTTGGACTCTGATTATATTATGCTGTTGCGACTGAAGTGTCAATTTTTGTCAGGCAATTAGGAGCTATAACCTGTGAAGTTAAGTTTGATAGGCATTGTAATTGGATTGTTACAGTAATAGCCTGGAACGCTCCTTTTTCTCCTGCTTCTTTGATTCTTGATGCAGGCTCCCGTCATGAGAACAAAGACATTTTGGTTATTATACAACCTTAGGATGCATGAGACGACAAGACTGCCACTCGAAGTTTTTGTAGCAGAGTCGGTTTCCACCTAACTCCAAGTGTGGGACTTTGAAAGTTTGCGGGACTTAGAGAAATCAGAACAAAGAGAAGGTACACGGAGAGGGCTGTGTTAAGAAAAGTTACAGGTCTTTGGGGGTGAGCTTTGAGATTCCTCATCAGTTGCAAAGAAAGAAGCTCAAATAGTTTGGAACCTCCCCTCTCTTCCTTCCTCCCTCCCTTCCTTCCTTCTCCCTCCCTCTCTTACTTTCTCTTTTTTCTCCTCCCCCTCCCTTTCTCTCCTTTCCCTCCTTTCGACAGTCTTTCATCCAGGTTCTGGGCTAAATACATTATACATCGTTGTGAAAGACAAGCCTTCATGTGCCTGCAGCTCACGAGGTCACAGTGGAGAAATGGACACAGGAAAGGAGCTTACAGAGAACAATCTGGATGCATCAGAAAATCCTGGACCGCGCTAGAAGGATGGGACTTTGTGGGAGAGGAGGGTGGTTCCACTGGTGGGAACAGCAAATGCACCGGAAGCCTGGGTGCGTCACAGGGCTTGGCCACATCAGGCAGTGGTGAGAATTTCCACGTGATGAACACCTGTGATGTCCGGCTGCACGGGACTTGGAGGAGCCAAAACGGGAAGGGGGTGCGTCAGATTTGACAAGGGAGGGGCATCTGGATTTTTTCCTGGAGGCTGTGGGTGTTTAAAGGTACGTGCAGTGATGTTGGTGGGTGGCCGGGCCACTTCAATAACGTCTTGATCAGTCCTGATACCATAGCCCCTAAAGCTTGTTTGCTTCGTTGCAACCCGACTGCTCTTCACAAATGGAAATCTGGGCAAAGGTGGGTGCAGGGTTTACGGAACTTCAGGGGTCCTTGTGGCCCTTGGAATGACGGAAGGGCCCTGTGGCATGAAAGCTGGACTGGATCAGTTATTGTCTGAACGAGGACCCTGTGGGAGAGTGAAGCAGGGTGAAGGGTGGCAACTTGTGAATTCCACCTGTTGGATGACTGTGTCATCAGTTACTGTCCCAGGCAAACCGGGAGGCAGGTCTTGACCTGCAGGCTGTGGTCTGGCTCTGGCGCCCTTCCTCGGAGTCTTGTCACCCTGTCCCTGGCTCTCTTCGGGACAGCTCCATTGAACTTTTTGGATTCTTCCTGCTCCGCCAGCCACAGGGCCTTTGCACATGCTTGCCTTTCGGTCCTGCACAGGCTCTCCTGCCAGCTGGTTCTAGGGGGTTAGTCGATGGAAGGTACTGGGGGAAGAGGCGTGGGTAGGAGGGAGGCTAGGTATTTCTCCTTCCCCTCCTTTCATCTCTGCATCTCTGCCTCCTCCACAGCTGCTTGCCTCCGAGCATGGCACCCCCTGCCCCCCGTCTGCTCTCTTTACGCCCCCGTCTTGGTTAGGAGTCTCGACACTAAAGGCGTATCATCCGTGGTGAACCGTTTCCTGCCGGGCCCTCAGCGGCTGCTGTACCTAAAGCAAAGCGCCCCGGGGAAGCAGAGGCTGGAGCACAGCGTCCCAGCCCCCCGCGTGCACCGGGAGTTTGCAGAGGAGCTGATGTTGCCTGTGGAGACAAGGCGGATGTCGGCAGGCGGAGGATCTGGTGAGAGGGGCCTTCAGGTGGAGAAAGCAGCGTGTGCCAGGGCCGGGAGAAAGGAGACTCAGTTTGCAAGCTGGTGAGCAGGCCAATGCTTTCGCTTTCCCTCGCTCTCTTTCTTTTTCCTCCCTCCCTCCTTCTCTCCCTCTCTCCCTCCCTCCTTCCTTCCTTCTTTTCTTTCCTTCCTTCCTTCCTTTTCTTTCTTTCTTTTTCTCTCTCTTTCTCTTTCTCGCTTTCTTTCCTTCCCCTTTCTTTCTTTCTTTCTTTCTTCTTTCTTTCTCAGTCTCTTTCTCTCTCTCTTTTCCTTCCTTCCCTCCCCCATCTCCCTCCTTTCCTTTCTTTCTTTCTCCCTTTCCTCCTTCTTTCAAGAAAAATTAGCGCGCCAGCTCTGCACCAGGCCCTGTCTAGTCACTGCGTCAGTGGCAGAGCAATTCCCTGCCCCCGGGGACATTCCATTCCAGGGAGAGAAAACCGGAAAGCAGCAAATGGACATATTTCTAATATGGCAAAGCCGTCCTGAGCGCCTGGAGGAAAATAAAGCCAGGTGAAGAGAACCGTGAGCCCGCAGGGTGGTTTTGAAAGTATTTTGATAGACTGTGCCACCTTCTCTGGAAAGGTGGCATCTGAACAGAGTTCAGAGGAAAACGGGACAAGGCACACGCAGCCGTAGAAGAGGCGGGCCTCCCAGGCGGACGGCGCAGCCAGAGCAAAGACTCAGGCAGACGCCTGCTTGGTGGGCTCAAGGTCAGCGAAGAAGCCAGGGCAGGTAGAGCGGGGAGGAGGAGGTGGCTTGGCGGGAGAGGGATGGCAGCACCTGGGTTCTGAGCCAAACTGGTCCGTCGGGCAAGGGTGGAGGAGGGGGACGAGGCAGGGCCTGGCTGCAGCGTCCCAGTGGCCAGAAGCAAGGTGGCAGCAGAGGAGATGGCGAGAAGGCATTAGGTTTTGCATATATGTTGGAAGCAGAGCCAAGGCATCTTTGGGCGATTTGAACTGAAGCATGTGGGGAGACGCAACGTGGGAAAGATGGCACCATTTTTAGAGCCCCTGGTTACTGGGATGGGGAGATTGAATAGATCCTGGTTTTATTTCATATTTCTTTTGTTTGGGGGTCAGGCGCTCTGCTTTGTATATACTAGATTTGAACTGCTGTTTAGGTGTCCACATGATGAGGTTGATGGGGCAGCTGGACCTAAGAATCTGAAGTCTTAGGAGATAGGAATTTAGGATTCATCTCCACAGAGATGGTACCCAAGTTCAGGGGGCTGGAGGGGCTAACCTGCTGGTAATACGGAGGAAGCGGGTCCCAGGACCATTCGATTTAGCTTGAGTGCAGCTGGGGACACCCACAGTGGTATTTCTGTCCTTCGGACTCTGATTTTCCCGAGGGTTCGCACCTTTGATTGTGGACTTTTTAAAAACTACATCATTTGTTCTGTTTCCTTGTATCATCCTGCACATCTGGTCCCTGGCACAGAGCCCGGCATGAGTAGAGGTTCAGTTATTGAATAAATCAACGAATGAATGAATCAGCCAGTAACAGAATGAACGAGTGAATGGATGAGGCACACCTTGATTTCCCAGTGTCATTGTAACAGCCTAAGGGCCATGAAAAAGTTGTGTTCTAAGGCCTTGCACCCCCGGGAAGCATGACGTAGTGAGAAGACAGATCTAGGATCAAATCGCATCTCTGCTCCTTCTGGGCTATGTCACCTCGGGCAGCGCATGCCACCTCTCTGAGCATCATTTTCTCTGTTTATAAAATGAAGACTATTGTGAAGGATCAAGGGAGGTGGCTGGTCACTGTCCTGAGAACACGGTAGGGCTTCCTACGTTTTTATTCTTTCTTCTGTCCCCTGACCCTGTCCTCCAGTGTCAGATGATGTTGGCCTTAGAGTGACCCACCAACTGGAATAATTAATTATACATTAATTAATAATAACAAGGTCTGAAGTTCTGCCTAAGGATTTCTACTCTCAGAAAGCTCTTTGGCATAAGTTTTCTCGCTTGGCCCTTGATGATTCATTGACAGACAGGTGATAGTTACTGATTTTCTTGATGAATTGGGTAACATGGTCCAAGCCCCACAGCTGGTGGGATGAAGGGAGTATCAAAACCTGTTCTGAGAAAATTCCTGTTGTGGCTCAGCAGGTTAAGAACCTGACATAGCGTCCGTGACGATGGGAGTCCAATCTCTGGCCTTGCTCAGTGGGTTAAGGATCTGCTGTTGCCCCAAACTGCAGTGCAGCCTGCAGATACGGCTTGGATCCAGTGTTGCTGTGGCTGTGGCATAGACTGGCACTGCAGCTCTGATTCGACCCCTAGCCTGGGAATTTCCCTATGCCATAGGTGTGGCCCTAAAAGAAAATTTGTCCTAATTCACGGTTTTGTTGCAGGTCACCCATTCCTTATAGCGCTCTGATCCCATAAAATGGATCTTATATCCTTATAGCATAAAGATTAGGGAGAACAGAGCAAAAAGCAGAGGCCGAGCTCCGGGGTCTCAGTTGTGCAGTGTCCTCACCTGCTGAAGCGCATCTGGGAGAGACTGGCAAGGGGTGGCCGGTGGGGAACCTTTTGTGTAGTGAGTTTGCAGATCTGTAAAATGGGTTTTTTTTCCAGTCTACCTCACAGGCTGTTATTCCCTAGGCCTGCAGTGGGCCCCCCCCATCACCCAAATCTCGAAGTCGACTTTATTCATCCTTCAAGGCCTAGTGTAGACACTGCCCCCCCAGGAAGCCTGCCTCCATGCCCTCCTGCCCTCCTCCAATTTAAAGAGACCTCATCCTGAACCCCCACGTGGTATATGCCTCCCTCCGTGTCGCTGGTGACTCCCAGGCCACGTTAGACCCACATCAGTCCCCTCCACCGACAGCGAGCCCCTGAGGCCAACACCCTGCCTGGTTCATTGCACACCCCAGGCCGGCAGGGCCTGTGGGCAAGCTGGCGCATCGTGCCCGAGTGACCCCACCAGGGTGGGGAGGTAGAGGAGGCCCGGGACAGCCTGGCATCAAGCAGAACAGGAGGCTGGGAGGGAGGGAGATGGGAGTGGATGCGAGAGCACCGAGGCAGCTCCTGGTCTGAACACAGGTTCGGGAGCCGCGGAGGCCCCTGCCACTGGCTCTGCATCCCTAAGGAGGAAATGAGTCCTCTCAGAGGTGACGTGGCCACCCCAAGTCGCAGGGCCAGGAAGGGGCGCAGCCAGGACCCGAGCTTACGTCTCCTGAAGCCGCTTATTCTGCTCCGTGGAGATTGCTTCCAGCCCCAAAGCTGGGGGCTCAGCGTCCGATGCTGCGCCCCAGGAAGGAGTCCCCTCCCCTGCTGTGGAAGTACCTCCCTGACTTCTTCGCTTTTGCTCCTTGGCCTCAAGACCCAATGTATTTACATTCTGGCTTTTTCCAGAAAGTGTTTGCCGACTCCCACCTTAAATCCTGGGAGAGAGAGAGAAGCTGAGCTGAGGAGCGACCAGCACTTTCAGATGTGCTGTTATTTATCTTGACCAGGACTCGAACCTCGTCCGCATGGGCATCCGAAAATTTCCTCCCTCTCCCTCCCTCCCTCCCCTGTGGAGCTGGCCGAGGGTCCAGGAGGGTCAAAGGCGTAGCTTTTATAATCGCAAGCTCGGCCATCAAGGCCAGCGGTGGTCTCGGCCGACGCCCGGCCTCTGGCCCCGAGCTGGCCGCTCTCCCGGACTGGGGGGGAAAACGGGCCCGGCCGCAGCCAGGGGACCTCTGAGTGGCACTGCGCACCCCGATCACGCAGCCCGCCTTGTGACACGATCAAGCCCCAATAAATTGTAGAAGGCTTAATGGAAAAGGCAAAAACGTACACATTAAGAAAACAAATCCGAGTTCCTCGGCGTGCCTTTGGACGCAGGCCATGCTGCTGAGAGTCATCTTTATTAACTTTCCATCCTGCTGGGTCTCGAGCGACAATTATCATTGCCTGACGATCGATACCTCATTAATGGCAAGTTCTTGAGCAGAAATCACCAACTGGGTCTTTCTGAAATACACTCTTCCTTTTTTTTTTTCTTTTCTTTTTTTTTCCAGGTTCCCTTGCTTGTGCAAAGAGCAACATCGTGGGCTTGCCTCGAACTGGCAAAACCCTCCCGAGCCGGGGAAATTTGGCTCCGGCAGGCAGCTGGTGACCCTCTTCCCCCACAGATGTCGGTCCTGGCGAGTGGAGATGTTTCAAAGTCTCCCATTTCTCTCTGATGTCAGAGATGTTTTAACCAGCTGGGGGCAGAATTACATTCTGGAAATTACAGGGGATGAGGAAGAAAAAAAAAAAAAAGTGAATCTTACAAATACAGTAGTCTTTTGGAGTCTGAGCCTCGCGATTAATGCGTTATAAAACAACTTAAAAAATCCTATCAGGAGAAGTGATGTTTGAAGCCACGTTATATTTTAAAAGTGTCGGGGCATGGGCGAGTTTACGTTTGACAAGCAATTTAAATATTTCAATATATTTTATATCTTTAAAAAAAAATGGCCATGATCAAAAACCTAGATGAAACTCTTTCATTTGGTACCTGGGTAGGAAAACATTGAGTTACAAATCTTTTTGACAATGTGAATTCTTGGTGTTCCATAACCATTTTTAATCTCCTGAAATATTTCACTGCCTAGGAAAGCAAATCAGGGACAGGGTATTGTGTGCTTTTAAATTCATTTGTCTTAACCCCCTTTCACTTTCTTGTTCTGCTTTGATGGTCTGATTACTTCTCTACGTAAATATAAGCCAGAATTCATTCTGAGTATAAGCCTTATCGCTTTCTTCAGGGGCAATGTGGGATACCGAGGGTCTTTTTTCTCCCCCCCATGCTTCAGAGTGAATTTAGTAGTGAATGGTGTCTGCCTTTGCAGACAAGCCCATTTATTTATCCATATAATCAGAGCTGCTTGGACAACGGAGCTGGCGCTCCAGCTCAGGTTCAGATGGAATGAAGATTTATTAAGCACATACTAAGGGCAGGGCACCCCGCTAGGCATGGCTCTGCCGGTGGCGGGGAAGGGCCCGGCTTGCCTGCATCAGCTCTTTAACCCTGCTTGCTGCTTGCACCAGGAAAGACTTACCTTGCCCGCTGTCCCCAAGGAGGGAGTGGGGAACTGACCAGCTTGTCTGGACCCCGTCCTCTGCCCAGGACCTGGTACCCAGCAGTGAGAGAATGGGAGAGAAGTCAAGCAGCGGTGACAGCTTAGGAATTGGAATCCCAGGAGGCGGGGCGATGGCTCAACGTTATTTCCTGTGCCTCGCATCTCTTCTTGGGCTCATCTCCGGGGTGGTGGTGGGGTGGGGATGCACAACGCACTGCATCAGCTTCTGGGTCATTCTAGACTGCTGTAGAATGACTGCTTTCGCTGACATGTTGTCTCTTCCCAAATTCCTTTTGAAAATTTTTCTTCCCATTTTTTCTTCTTGGCTTCATCAATGAAACAGTCCCCAAAACAAGGGAGCCCCCCATGCAGGTTTCCAGTGCTAGGAAAGGGCCATGACCCCACCCCCCGGTGGGACCCAAGTTCCATGGAAGGGCCACCTGTGAGTGATCCTCCTGGGACGCCTCAGCCAGAAAATGCCCTAAGTTGCTTATCACTGAGCTGGGGACAGAGACATGCCCCATGGACAGACTGCCAGGCCTCCGAATCATTGGATGGCTGATGGAGAAGCAAAAATGTCCCCTTTTGAGATGGCTCTGAAGGTAAGGCCATCAATAAAAATATCGGCTGGATAAATTTGAATTTCAGTGACACAACCAATAATGCAATATTTTGGATATACTTACCCTAAAATAATTATTTGTCATGTAATTAAACTTGGACTCTAAATTGGACTGACGTCTCACGTTTTTCAGGTAACCCTGTCGGACGGGCATGTTCTGTCTCAGGGGTTTTGGTCCTAAATGGTATCTATCTGAGTACAAAGGAGCTAGGTTGCCTCTTGTATCGATTTCGGGTTTTGGTGGTGAGGGAAGAGTTTATTTCAGTTGGAAGGCATGGCTCAGAGGGCCTCCCTCCCAACTGCTCTCAGCACCTCATCCTCAAGCCACCCTAGAAAAAGCAAATAAGGGCACACAGCACGCTGAGTGATAAGTGCTTACGCTGTGGCTTCGGCTTTCAAACCAATCCGTTAGGCCCCTCATCCAAGCGGATGCCACCTGAGGTCCCCCCCATGGAGGAATTTGGAGCCTCTCAGGCTTCAACCTAATATCCTTTTAGCGAATCTCTCCTGGATCAGATTTTTTTTTTTTTTTTTAGGGCCGCACCCACAGCATATGGAGGTTCCCAGACTAGGGGTCAAATCAGAGCTACAGCTTACGGCCTACACCACAGCCACAGCAACGCCAGATCCTTAACCCACTGAGCAAGGCCAGGGATCGAACCTGCATCCTCACAGATACTAGTCGGGTTCTTCACCGCTGAGCCACAACGGGAACTTGTCTCTCGGATCCGTTAATCCCCATTTGGCTGCAGCACTGGTAAGGCCGCTGCACCGACTCCCGCAGGGAGAGACGGCTCGTCTCCAGCGGGGGCCGCGTGGACGGCGTCAGCCTGGGCTTACAACCCTCACCAGAAGGTTATGTCAAGGGCATTGAGACGACCACCTGTCAAGCTCTTACACGTCCTTCAGGGCTCAGCGAAGATGCCCTTTCTTCTAGCAAGGCCCTCTCACCCTGACCCGCCCCACTGTACCGGGCGGGGGTGGGGGGCTCTCTCCGCCTTCAAGGGATCCTGGAACCTTCCCGTCAGGGCTGCTGTCAGCCTGTGAGTTCACGGTGGGTGTGTCTGCCTCTCTCACTAGACTGTCAGCTCCTTGAAGGCACGAGACCCGCCGGGTCCGTTCCTGGGCCCCGGAACCCGGCAGAGGCTGGCCCAGCGCAGGTGTTCAGGATGGCTTTGCTGAATGACCGACGACCGCTGGAGTGAATGAACAAAGCAACGAGCGAATGAGCTACAAAGGGTTTTCCATGACTTGGTACAACATTTATGATAGTACATGAAAAATTCGGCAGAATGGCCTATATCCAAAAAAATATATATTCTAAAAATTACTGGGTAGGAGTTTCCATTGTGGCTCAGCCGGTTAAATACCTGACTAGTATATCTGTGAGGTTGCGGGTTCGATCCCTGGCCTGGCTCAGTGGGTTAAGGATCCAGTGTTGCCGTGAGCTGTGATGTAGTTCACAGACGCGGCATGGATCCCGAGTTGCTGTGGTTGTGGTGTAGGCCGGCAGCTGCAGCTCCAATTCAACCCCTAGCCTGGGAAATTCCATATGCAACAGGTGCAGGCCTAAAAAGCAAAATAATAATAATAATAAAATAAATTAAGTTAAAATGATTGAGTAGAAGGAAAAAGCTCATTTGCCAAAACAAGGACAAGCCGCACTGATCCCACACATGACCCCAGGGACATAAGGGTGATGCACGTGGCAGCCGTGATCTTGTACTGGATGTAGCCGTGACCTAGTACTGGATGTCAGGTTCGGCCCCTGAGGGCTTCAGGGTTAACCCACAGCAGCTGGTCCCCGACACTCTCCGTGGTGCCCATGGTTCTCTTCCCATGAGGGCCACTTCCCTGAGGGGGGTGCCAACTGCACAAAGTCCAGAGTAGCCATAGAGGAGGGACAGAGGGCAGGAATGGTTTTCACTTTCTGGCTGCCTTGTGCACTGACGCTTCTCTCCCTCTGGGAAATTCTGGATTTTGTGCCGACTCCGCCCACCTCCATCTGCTGCCCACCCCCACGAGCTGGGTCCTCAGCCTCCTGTCACCGCCCCCCCACCCCAATTCTTCCAATAAACCCTCTGCCTTTGTTCCAGGAAGTAGCCAGAGGAAGTTTCTACTCATTTAAGGCACAAACCCAGAGGAATGCGGAGGCTAAGTGGCTAAGCAGCCAGTCAATATTCACCCCATCTGGGAACCTTCCAGGTGCTGAGTTACCTGCTGGCTCAGCTGGTTCCTGGCAATTCCACCTGCCTGCCACCCAGAGCCCCTCACCCGGAGCCCCTCACCCAGTGCAGGAGAGTTTTAAGCTACCCCAGACCCCATGCTGTGGACGGAATGTTTGTATCTCTCCAAAACCCACATGTTGAAGTCCTCATCTCCGTGTGACGGCAGCAGGAGATGGGGGCTCAGGGAGCTCCTTGGGTTTAGATGCGGTCATGAGGCTGGCGTCCCCATGGTGGGATGTCTGCCCTTAGAAGAGGAGGAAGAGACACCTGAGCTGTTGTCACCGCTCTGCTTCTTGTTACCACCCTGCGAAGACCCAGCGCGAAGATGGCCATCTGCAAGCCAGAAAGCGGGCGCTCCCCGGAACTCGCTCCACTGGCACCTTGACCTTGGACCGGATGCTTAACCAATAAACCTCTGCATTCCCTTCGGTGCGTGTTTTAAATTAGCAGAAATTTACTCTGGCTACTTCATGCCACAAAGGCAGAGAACTTCTTGGAAGAACTTTGGGGCGTGGGGCGTGGATTTGACCGGAGGCTGAGGACCTGGCTTGGGAGCGGAGGCAGCAGAGGGAGGTGGGCGGAGTCAACACAAAATCCAGAATTTTCCAAGAAGGAGCGACGTGTCAGTGCACAAGGCAGCCAGAAAGCGAAAACCATTCCTCTTCTCCGTCCCCCGCCACGTCTATGGCTATTCTGGCCTACGTGCAGTTGGCACCCCCCTAAATGAAGCAGCCCCCATGAGGAGAGAACCGTGGGCACCACGGAGAGTCTCGGGGACAACCTGCCGTGGGTTAACCCTGCAGAATGAATGTCTGTTGTGTAGGCCACCCGGTGTGTGGTCTTCTGTTACAGCAGCTCCAGCCAAGACACCCCAGGTCTGACCTCCCAGATCCACCTGATACAGACGCAGCCGCTGTCCTCAGCTCTGGCTCAGGCTCTAACCACCCATCCAGCTGCAGCCCCAGCTCCCTTCCCACCAGACTGCCGCCGACTCTTCCTCGTACCCATATGCCCTGCCCGGCACCCAGTCCTTCAAGGACCTGCCTTGATCCTGTAGGCCAGTGACAGGCTCACAGTGGGGACCTGGGCCCTGCCACCTGCTGTTGCACCTCCCTGGTCACACCTTGTCATGCCTGGATTCTCTTCACTTTTTTCTTTTTTTTTTTTGGTTTTTAGGGCCATGCCTGTGTCACATGGAATTTCCCGGGCTAGGGGTCGAATTGGAGCTGCAGTTGCCAGCCTACACCACAGCCACAGCAAGGCTAGATCTGAGCCACATTTGTGACCTACACTGTAGCTCACTGCAACGCCGGATCCTTAACCCACTGAGTGAGGCCAGGGATTGAACCTTTATCCTCATGGATACTGGTCAGGTTCATTTCTGCTGAGCCACAACGGGAACTCCTCCCTGCTCTTTTTATTATCCACCTTGTATACTTCACGGCTGGCCCACTGTCTAGAAGCCCCCTTCGCCCGCCAGGCTGGACATCCCCAGCCTGAGCCAAAGGGTCTGCCCGGTCCCACACCTCCAGGGCCCACCTTCCCCTAAAGAGCTATTCTGGGGCCACCCCGCCGCCACCCTCAGGGCCCGGCTCTGCCAGGAGCAGTGACCTCATTGCCTTCCCCACAGGGCCTGGTAGGGGACACGCAGTGAACATCCAGGACACCCCAGAACAATCACCTGCAAACTGTGGGTGGAGGCTGCGGGGAGGGGTGCCCAGAGAAGGCCGAGGGCGATGTCTTTAACCCCCGGGACCATAGTTTCTCATTCGTTATCTCTTCCAAGTGTCAAAAGCATCAGAACCTCAGAACCAGGGCCAGGATGCCACCCAGAGGCCATCGCTGGCAGCAGGGACCGAGGACACACAGTAGGGCAACATTCTTGCCGTCAGTCTGCAAGGATGAGGCTGCCGGAGCCGCAGAGTGCATTGGAAGATCCTGGGCGACGGCACAAGAGACATTTCTTTTCAGAGTCTGGATGACCTTGAAATTCTCACGCCCTCTTAAAAAAAGAAACAAACAAAAAACCCCTCAGTTACAACACAAAGAGGTTAGAACAGAGCACACACCTGCGATGGTACATAATAGTGACATAAGAGGACAGTGTCGTTTATTGAGTGCCTACTATGGGCCAGGAGTTTCACGCACATGCCCTCATTTAATCCTAGCTTGGCACTGACCATCTGACCAATGACGCGACGAGGGTCTTTATTTCTCCACAACTTCTCTGTGTGGAAAATGCTCCGATGCCTTCACCACTCCGTACAACTGAAGCAAAATTCCAATGGCTGTTAGAGAGTCCTTATTAAATCAGAAGCAAGGGAACCTGTCTGCATTCATCCGACTGCACTTCCGGTCGCTGAGTCCCTAAATGGACAGCTGGAAAACGACTAATTGGGAACAGATCAAATGATCTTGTTAGGAAGATAGATGGCCACGATAGCAGCGGGCAAACCACCCCGGCCCTGAACAATGTAATTATATGTGGCTTAGAGTCAATATTCAGTCACCCTGTGTGCGTGTACAATTTATGTTTTGGTTCCTGGACAATTTCTCTCCAAGGGGTTCGTTGTCGGGTATTACGTCAAACACGGGAAGCAAAACCCCATGGAGGCAGTGACGAGGCTTGAAAAGGAGGACCGGGCAAAGCCCCACCACCCCAGGGCGCTAAACTCAGTCCCTGTGATCCTGTTAAACACTGAGGGTTCATGTACTTACGGTCGGCACAAAAAATCCTGCCACCAGCTTAAGGATACGTACATGGAATCAACGTTTTCTTGCTGGAAGAACAGAGATGGATTTTCTAGGGCCAAACCCAGGTTTTTTTCTAGGTGAAGAAGTTAGTAAGACAGATGGAGGGGTCATGCAAGGCCCCACGATGGGTTGGGGTCATAGCCAGGACTGCGGACAGCCTTCCGGACCTCTCTGGAAGGGCTTTTTCACTTGAGAACCCGCGTCCTTGGTCATGGTCACAGCTGGACACTGGAACAGCCCCGCTTTCCCCCAGCCCTGTGCCCTGAGCGTATGAAGCCCACGCATTCTTCACAGTCTTCGGTGCTTCTGTGCTCACTTCTGCCTCTTTCTCAAGCGTCAGCTCACATCACACCTCTTGGAAGAATCTCTTCCCTTCTGTGGCCACTTCCGCCACCTTCCCAGGGCATGGAAAACAATCAGGCATTTAACAGCTATTAAGAGCTGTGAGCGCAGGGCTGAAGAAATGCAGGATGAAAAGTGGGATCCCAAGAAGTTCCCATATGTGGACCACACCCCCTTTCTCCTGCACTTTGCTTTAAATGTCATGTCTCTAACTTTTATGTAAGGTTCCTACAAACCATATGATGCTATTTCTGCGTTTCCTGCAAACATCTAACTTGAGATATTTCATTCAGAGTTTAGAACTCGGAAAAAGTCTGTCTCTCCTGGGGAGCTGGCATCCTTCACAGCTGTCGGACAATCCACGTTATTTATTTATTTTTTGAGGTTCCCTCTTTCCTCTGGCCACTAAGAAACTCAGAGCCTGGATCTAAACTCAGTCACAGCAACTATGCTGACCCTTGTTTGTTAAAAATCACTTTTTCTTGTTTCTCTTCCTAATTTATGAATCTTATTTTATGTTGGCTGTCCTCAAATCCTTTTTTTTTTTAATTGAAAGAGGCAGGGCATAAATACATCTGATGAGTACATTTCAAAAATAAGCTTGTGAAGGAATAACACCGTTATTTTGGGATTCATCATTTAGGTTACAGATTATCTGAGCTTCTGGGATTTTCTGATTATAAACAGTGGGGAGACGGAATCTATATCTGAAACCATTTCGCCCCCATTTCTGCATGCACTGCGGGGCGGGCCCATGTTCTTGCAGGCCTCCTCAACTAGTCTGTATCATGACCTTGAGGCAGTGTCATGACCTCTGCCTCCTCACCCCTTATAGGTCCACGGAGGTTATCCGAATGGATCTGCCAAATCCTACAGCCTTCCAGGGTTCTTCCTTTCATGCCTTCAAGAGGTGGGTAGGAAAGGAAAGGACATAAGGTAAAAAAAACCCTAAACACTGACTGTTATCATTTCTTAGTAAATTCGGTAGAATAATGAGGGTCTTAGGTTTTATACAATGTCCTTCTGCGTGTGACCACAAATCAACCCCTTAACCTCTCCTCTGTCTTGCACTTTCTCCCGCTCCTCCCACCGTGCCCTGAATCAGTCACATAAAGTATTTCTCTGGTCCTCAAGCATGAAATACCTTTTCCGTGACTTCTTGCCCAGACCAATTCCTACGCATCCTTCAAAACGCCAGTGAAATGCCTTCTGTTTCTGCGAAAACTTTCTCGATCTCCGCACACCTCCACATTGCAACTTGTTCCTTTTCGGACACGTGCACACCTGTAGAATCAACGTTTATATATACGTCACTGTAGACGTTGCTGGAGCAATCAGCCCACAGTATTACGATGGATGAGGGTTTTTACTTGAAGGAGGGGTTGAGAGCCCAGGCTTCCCAGACTCGAATCCCAGAGCTGCCTCACGTCCAGTGGCTTTGCATACGGTACTTAACGGCTTTGTCCCTTAGCTCCCTCATCTGCAAAGTGGAATGACAAAAAAACGGTCCCTTGATAGGAAGGTGGCAAGGGAGATAAAGTCAGGCACTAAGACGGCACCTGGCACACAGCAAGCTCAGGGTCAAGACAGGCTCTGATTTTAATCTCTTGTCTTCCCCTTGACTCTCGAGGGTGGGGTGTCCATAATATTTACGCTGAAGATTCCCCCATCTTTTCCAAAGAACGGTCAGTGAAGTCTGGGCGGATGACGGTGGGGTGAGTGCCGGGATGAGAAGCCTGGATGATGAGAAGCGCCCGTCCTTTCCTCAGGGGACTTTGTCTCTTTTAGGGAAAAGCCTTCATTCTTGCCTCCCAATAGCAACGCAGGCCCGGGCCGGGTGGGAGGCCCTCCTAGAGAGGAAGGGGCTGCATATCCTTGGGGACAGATGGCGGGGTGGGGTGAGGGCACGGCCACCCAGCCCCAAAGGATTAGCTGCTTATAAGGGAACTGCCTCTCAAAGGAGCCAACGTGAAAACCTCCAGGGGAGCTGGGCCCCCTAAGGGGAAAGCAGCTGGCTGTAGGGAGCGCAGGCCGATATGGATCTCGCCTGGGGGGTCTTAGCAGCAAGCGGCTGATGGGCTTCTGACCCCCTCCCGCATCCGGTGAGCTTGGCTGGAGTTCCACTGGCCCTGGGTCCTCGGGAATCAGGGCCTGAGGAGAGGCTACCCCCACCCAGCGCTCACTGAGCTGAACGTCGGACTCGCCCCCACCGAGGCCCTGGTCCAGAGGTGGGAGGGAAAGACAGACTGCTCCCGCCCCCGCCCCCAAGAAAAACCCACACTCTAGAACATTTGACCCAGGGTAAGAGTACCACAGTCAGGAAGGATGCTGAGAACCCAGAGCAGACAAGTGTGACCCAGTGGTAGGGAGCTTGGAAGGCTTCCTGGAGGAGGTGATGTGCACACTGCTACCCAAAGGAGTGAATGGGAGTCGGCCAGGTCAGGTCAGAAAGTTTTAGGAGTTCCCGTTGCGGTGCAGCAGGCTAAGAACCCGACGTAGTGTCGGTGAGGATGCTGGTTTGACCCCCGGCCTTGAACAGTTGTTTAAGGATCCAGCGTTGCCGCAAGCTGTGGCCTAGGTCACAGATGTGGCTCTGATCCAGTGTTGCCATGGCTGTTGTGGTGTAGACGGCAGCTGCAGCTCCAATTCGACCCCTAGCCTGGGAAGTGCCATATGCCACAGGTGCACCTGTAAAGAAGAGAAGAGAAAAGAAGAGAAGAGAAGAAAAAGAAAAAGGAAAAAGAAAGTTTTGAACAGGTGAAAAAAGGAAGTTTAAAATTTTTTCTCCAAGTGTTTCTGAGCTTCTTACTTCTGGTTTTTCCAGCGTTATCCCATTGAGGCAGGCTTCCCAACCTTGTCTAGCTTGGGAACAGGTCAAGATTCTCTGGGCACTGGGAAAACTGCTGTTAATTAAAAGCAGGCACAGGCCATCTGTATCTTTTTTTTTTCCTGTGGTTTTTTTTTTTTTCTCTTTAGAGCCTCACATGAAGTGCATGGAAGTTCCCAGGCTAGGGGTCGAATAGGAGCTACAGCTGCCAGTCCACACCACAGCCATAGCAATGCCAGATCCAAGCCATATCCACGACCTACACCAGAGCTCGTGGCAACGCCGAATCCTTAACCCGCTGAGCAAGGCCAGGGGTGGAATCCGCATCCTCAGGGATAATAGTTGGGTTCGTTAGCACTGAGCCACAACGGGAACTCCATGTGGCTGCTAATTTTAAAATCTATGGTATGTCAGTTATAACATGAGGTTCACTTATTGATTTCTGGCTCCCAACTCCCCCGCCGCCCGCCCCATGCACAGTCACAACGCAAATAGCCTTAATTCCTCTTAAATGTTTTGCAAAATGTTGGGGGGGAAAATCATGTCTTGAAATGCATCCTCTAGCACTCCTTGCGATCACTTCATCAAAGGAGAACTTCCTTGGGATGCAGTTTCTTTTGTGTCATTCAGATTATAAACAGTGATTT
>PVHT021183632.1:8628805-8736305 GCA_004024745.2 Catagonus wagneri
CCAGGTAGAGCTCGCAGTTCTGACATTTACTGAGACTCCGTTGCTTTCTCTGTAAAATGAAGATAACATTGGAGTTCCCCCTGTGGCGCAGCCGTAACAAACCTGACCAATATCCATGAGGATGTGGGTTCGATCCCTGGCCTCGCTCAGCGGGTTAAGGATCCAGTGTTGCCGTGAGTTGTGGTGTAGGTTGCAGACGTGGCTCAGATCTGGCGTTGCTGTGGCTGTGGCGTAGGCCAGCGGCTGCAGCTCCAATTTGACCGTCAGCCTGGGGAACTCCACATGCCACAGGTGCATTCTTAAAAAACAACAGCAACAACAACAAAAAATAGAAAATGAAGGCAGTATTAAAACGTGCCTTTAGGACAAGTGCTTAGGTAAGAGGCCAGCACCTTCTCCATGACTTGAAGCACCTGTGTGCTTTCTAGAAATTTCTACTGTCACTGGAGCACTGGGCTCCTCCTATTTCACAGGGTCATGGATGTATGCGGACTCTCTTGCTTGGAGCTGAGGTGACTTGTAGAAGAAAAAGATGACTTACATATCTTTGCAAGTGATAGATGGTCAATAAAGGTGTTTAATTAACAAAGAGATATCTGCTTAGCAGCAGTACTTTCTTCTATCTGAGGAAAGAAGATGGTTTCTTTCTCTAAAATAATGAGTGGCCCCCGTTACCGCCTCCGTGGTGCATGTCTGACAATGCGGAGAACACTTAAGGTCCCCATGTACCTGGATTTGGGCTGAGTGACAGCCAGCGTTCCATGTGGTCAACAGTCTGATTATCATCCTCAAATGCTGGTTCATTAGTGAGAGTAACGCTGGCTGCTGGAACAAAAAGGCCCTGCAAGGGTATTTCCAAATAAAGTGACAGCTCGGGATGGGTGTTTCTGTCCAGGAACAGCTCCCTGCACACAATGACTCAGGGACTCAGGCTTCTCCCAGCTTATGGCACCACCAGCGTCTCGTGGTCCTCTTGCGATGGCAGGAAAGCTAAGAGTGGGCATAGAGGAGATGGGGCCCCACTTCTTAGAAGCCTGCACATGGATGCCAGGCAGGGGACTGGCTGGGAAGTGTGGCCTGGGGGCCACTGCTATGCTGTGTCATCAAGAACCGACTCTGTGCATGTCTTCCCATGTCCAAGTTCAGTGAACGATGTCTCATGGGGAGCCTGAGATGGGCCAGAGTGGGAATGTTTACACCATGGCAGTTGGCAGATGCTTTGGTTTGTTGCGGTGAGCTGGTGTACCACCACACCTCTGGCCTCTCCCCATGGACCATGGTGTACGATGAATCGAGAACATGAACTCAGGAAGGCAGCTGGTCCTCTCCGCTAGGTATAATAATAACCCTGTAAAAAATGAGGACATGCAGGCTTGGGCATGCTAATGAACTTTGCCTTGGACTTCAGAGCCAGTGAGAATTGAGTTAAGAAGGGCTTCTAACTTCAGCTCTTGCCACCCTGCCATCTGGCCTCCCAAACCCAGAACATTCACTTGCAAGATTATTAGAAATTCTATTTTTAATGAACCCACGTGTTTACCCTCCCCAAAACTATTTTAGAACGATCGGAGGGAAGAGGATGATTTCTTTTTCTGCAAGTGGATTTAATTAGAATCGAAGCCACTTTATCTCCTCTTTTATCATTATTAAAAATAAATTTTCCTTTCTTTGGCAGAGAATTGTTATAAGAAACATTATTGAATAGGATCCCGTGGCTCTGAGCATTGTTCCATCACTGCGAAGGCCCAAACAGCCTTTTTTTTTTTTTTCCCTCTCCTGGAAAATGTGGTAGCTGATTATTTTTTTTACCGAGTATTTTCCTAGTAAATCTCCCTGCTAAATTGGCCACTTTATTCATGATGATTTCTTCAAATATATCATTCTTGTGGCACAATATGAATAATGAAGAGGAATATTTTCAAACACATACAGGGCTCTGAATAAAACTAATGGGCGAGGCATTAAGCGGAATCAATGGGGGTTTATCAGGCCCTCACACGCCTTCGGGAGAGGCAGGGGGTCGGGTGGGAGGTGGGGGAACGGGCTCATAGACCGCGATCCAAGGACCCTCAGACCCCAGAGAAGTCTCATCATCCTTGGCCTTGGTCCCTGCCTCCGGGGCTGGCTGGAGCACGCCCAACAAGTGTAGCGGAATCTCTCAGCATGGCTTCCTGCAGCCATCAGCTCACCTGTGCTCAGCCTTGATCCCAAAGGTAGGATGGTGCCCAGGTCAGACACTCAGGGGCAGAAACCAGCCTCCAGAATTTGGACCAGCTATGCCACCCGCTGGCCAAGCGGCCTTGACAAAGCTAGCTCACTCCTCTGATCCTCTGTCTCCTCCTCTTGAAAGTGGAGATGGTTAGCCCTGTTAGAGGAGCATACGTCTAACTACTTGTAAAGTATCAGGCCCCTGCTGGCAGGTGTTCCTCGCTCTCTGTCACCATCATCATCACCGCTATTGCCATTACAACTGCCATGCGCTGGGTGCCCGGGGGGCAAGCTCTGGGATGCAGTCTGCCCTCCCCAATCATCGCTCTTCCTGGGGCAGACTGTCGTGACTCGTGATGGTTTTTTGTTTTTGTTTTTGTTTTTTAGGGCCGCAGCTCCCAGGCTAGGGGTCGAATTGGAGCTCTAGCTGCCGGCCTACACCCCAGCCACAGCAACACCAGATCCCATCCTCTTCTGCGACCTACATCGCAGCTCATGGCAACGCCGGATCCTTAACCCACCGAGTGAGGCCAGGGATCCAGTCCTCATCCTCATGGTTACTAGTCGGGTTCATTACCGCTGAGCCACAACGGAACTCTGACTCACGGATGCTTTAAGTTACCAATGTTTAGAAAATCTGGGCATTTTGAACATAAAACCTGCTGACTTCTCTCGGGGGGGGGGGGGGAATCAGTTTTCCACTGTTCTCACCCCCCTAATGCCCTCTACACCTGCCCTGCTTCACTGCACCTGCTCACGTAGAGGTGGGAGTTTGTGGTTCCTTGTGGAGGAAATGGACTTGGCCTGGTTTGGGGGTCAAGAACACGCCTGGGGCAAGTAAGAGGCCAAGAGGCAGAGGCAAAGAGAAGAGGCTGAAGGCTGTTTTCTCAGTGCAGGGAATTATTATTACTGGTGCCATCTTTGTTGTTAGTACCAGCCACAAGTTAACCGCCATCGGGCAGGATCTCCATGAGAACAAAGATTCTGCTTCTGCCTCCACTTCTCAGGACGAGGGTCCCATAGGATGTCCCCTTTCCCCCATCCCCAGCTCACCTGGCCCACCCTTCAGAAGCCATGGATATGAGTGGATTTAGTGCTCTGACGTCATTCAGACATCCAGCAAACATTTTTCAAGCACCTACTATGTGCCAAGCACCTATAATGTGCCAGACACCATGCAAATTTCTCTAATATTATTTTATTTCATTAGAAGCATTCTTCATAGCCTTTATCTGATGTCATGTTATATCATACATCTGTCTGTTTGTATAGCGTGTCTCTCTTCCAGTTTCGGGGAGGGAGTAGGAACTTATTTTGTTCACTGCTGTTCTCCCTGGTGCTCAGAATCGTTTTTAGAACCAAGCTGATACTCAGTAAAATTTCTCAAATGAATAAATGAGTGTGTACCCATACTCTTTGACATGTGCATTAGTCTCAAGACATAGAATTTCCAAAAGGACAGGCACAGGACAGGGGTTAAAGGCAAGGACTTTGGAACCAGACAGAATCAGGAGGTTTTATTTCCTTCAATTTACTTCCTCTCTCTGAGCTTTGGTTCCCATACAGAAAATAGGGCTCATAACAGACCTACTGCACCTGCTGGTTGTAAGGACTGAATTCAGTCAAATAAAGAGCTTAGCTCAGTGCCCGAGGCACGGAGAGCATTCAGAATATTGCAGCCAAAATCACAATCACGAGGTGGACTAGGATGGGTATAATCTCTGTTCTCTGGCTCTTTTTTCTTGCCAAGGGCAAAGCCTACTGGATGGAGAGGCGTCCTTGAGATGCTGGGCTGTGGGCCTGGAGGAGGCAGGTGGACGCTGTCCTCTGAAAGGCAGTGGGGAAACCAGGGCACTGGGCTCAGTTTTGTCTGTGTCCCTCCCCACTTTGGGGCCATCATCTCCCCTCCAAGGGCTCCGTGTGGTCTCAGGCATGTTATCTGAACCCCTTCTATGTGCCGAGCCCTGTGCTAGGTCTGGGGTGATGGAGATGGATGAGACATAGCCTCTGCCCTCAGCTTCATGCTCCGCCTCGTGGAGGAAACAAATGGGAAAGCAGAATGGACTGTATTAGTATCTTAGTGCTGCTGTAACAAATCACAAAGCTAGGGGTTTAAAATAACACGGAATCATACTCTCACTGAATTGGTGGTCAGAAGTCCCAAATGTGTTCTCAGGGCTCTGCTCCATCCTGGAGACTCTAGGGGAGAATGTTTCCTGAGTTTTCTTCTTCTTCCTTTTTTTTCAGCTTCTTCTTGTTCTTTTTTCTAACAGCCACACTTGTGCCATATGAAAGTTTCCAGGCTAGTGGTCGAATTGGAGCTGCCGGCCTAGACCACAGCCACAGCAGCACCAGATGTGAGCTGCCTCTGTGACATACACTGCAACTACTGGCACCAGCAGATCCTTAACCCACTGAGCCAGGCCTGGAATTGAACCTGCATCCTCATGGATACTACGTCAGGTTCTTAACTCACTGAGCCACAGCAGGAGCTCCTTCCTGCATTTTCTTGTGTCTAGAGGCCGCCCACAGTCCTTGGCTTGTGCTCCTTGGCTTGTTCAACCTCTGCTTTCATTGTCATACCGCATCCTTCTTATGATAGTTTTAATTCCATCAGGTCCACCCGGATAATTCGGGGTGACCTCCCCACCTCAAGGTCTTAATCGCCTCTGCAAAGTCCCTTTTCCCATGACGCAGTCACAGGTTTGGGGCTGGATGTGGACATCCTCGGGGAACACTGTTCTACTGGCCACAGTGGCACAGGGACAGGTGCACCGATCGGGGCCGAGATGGGTGCCCAGAGGAGGGACACGTCCTGCAGTTTGAGGAGCAGCGTTTCCTCCTCTAGAAAGCCAGGGTCTGAATGAGCGGATTCCCATATAGCCCCAGCCTTGACCATTCCGAGATCTGCTGAAGCAGACGCACTTCCCACTGCTTTGTTCTGGGATTGCTGCCACCAAGGTCTACTTGTGACATCCTCACGTCGGCAGATGACAAACAGCAGGCAGACAGGGTCCACAGGTAAGACAGGCTCCTTCCTGAACCCTCTCCCGTTTCCTTCCTGCTGGCTCCACAGCGCCCCTCCGCGGCAGCCAGAGCCTCCTGAGCCAGGAGCATGTCCCCACATAACTCAGAGGGGTCTTGACAGTGACCGAGGAGCCTTGAGAAAAGGAAGGGCTGCAACGACCCTGAAGAACAGCCCGCCCCTGCCGTCGAGGCCCTGCCTCCCTGAAGGCCGGCTTCCTGCTCTGGCCCGCGTGACTCATCGGCAGGGGAGATGCTTGTCACGCTGCATCGCACACGGCAGCGGCTAAAACGGGAAAGATGCCCCCTGAGTCATCCCGGAGCGGCGGCCAAGGCCCCGCTCTGCGCGGCGTGCAGACCCGGAAGGAGGCCGCTTCCTGCGTGGACCGGAGCTTCCCAAGGAGAATCTGCCCTTTTTCCCTCCAGCCTTCCGAGAGGAGGCACCGGGGAGACCAAGGTGCAAAAGCACGGTTTATACAGCTTCCGGCTTCCGGTCAGGGGTAATGGGCCCCCTCCCGGGGCGGGGGGCACCCCTTATATTCTGGCAGGCTCTGGTGGGTTCCAGGACGGCCCCTGGCGCACATCACCTCCCCCCACCCCCACCCCACGCATCTGCCCATCGCATATTCACTTAGTATTTTTAGTTCCCAAACCTTGACATCTAAACTCCCCGTGATGTGACTGGGGCGGCAGGCTGCCAAGCTCCCTGTGAAGTCGCCCGCTGCCGGTGTCCTCACTCTTCCTCCCGCAGAGCGACTCATCCAGGGTACATCAGCCAGGAGGAAGAGGGAATGTGGGCACGGAGAGGAGTGGGTGGTGATGGAGCTGACAGCAGCCACCTAGGAACCTGACAGGTCATGGCAGTCAGTGGTTCTCGGCTCTTTGCAAAGTCATAGTTTCTCCATCTTTCCCCATTTTGACACACAAACACACACACACACACACACACACACACACACACACACACCGGCTCTACCATACCAGAGCTTCTGGGTCTCTGAGAAGAAAATAGATGCTCAGTTCCGGTGGCTTTAGGGCATCTAGGACAATTTTCTTTCTTATTTTCCAATTAAAAAAAAAAGTTTAAAATACTTCCTAGCCCATGGAAGACAAGACTTCTAGAAAAAGGGCAAAAAGCCTCAAGTAAAAAACAAAGCTGTGCTACATAGTAGGTTCTCGTTAATCACCTGTTTTATACGGGAGTGTCCAAGTGTTATTCTCACCCCCCCGCATTCTTCCCACCCCACAATGGTTTCCCCTATAGTAATCATAAGATTGGTTTCAAAATTGGTAAATTTGTTTCTGTTTTGTAAATAAGTACCTTTGTATCCTTTTAATTAGATTTCACCTATTAGTGATCTCATATGATTTTCATCTTTCTCTGACTTAATTCACTTCGTATAAGAATCTCTAGGTCCATCCATGTTGCTGCAAATGGTATTATTTCATCCTTTCTGATGGCTGAGCAATATTCCATTGTATATATGTACCACACCTTCTTTATCCACTCCTCTGTCAATGGACATTTTGTTTGCTTCCATGTCTTGCTGTATACTTGAAACTAATACAACACTGGAAATCAACTTTACTTCAATAAACTTTATAATCATGCCCGACATGATGGCAAAGAGACAAAAATAGAGAGGTAAAATAATAAAAGAACATCATTCTTAAGAACATTCCCTTAATTTTAGGGAATTAAGAACATTCCCTAAATTAAGAACATTCCCTTAATTTTAGGGAAGAAATCAGAAAATTGACATAAAACAATTTGGATCAGGGACCTCATTGCTCATGAATTCCAAATGTAATTGTTTGCATCTACTAATCCCAAACTCCCTGTCCATCCTAGGACTTTCATCTGGATGTTCTTGTAAGAATTCGACGAGATGGGGCATGAGAAGCGCCCAGCGGAGCAGTAGACAGGGAATGAGGACTCCAGAGGGATGAGCTTTTCTTAACTGGTATTTAAAAAGTGAGCATGGAAGATGCTCACGGTGTGAATGGTTCTGGCAGTCTCAGAGAAGGTGACACAGGCAAGCAAGACATCCAAGCTGGAAGAAAGTCACGCACAAGTTTCTATCTTGCGGGGAGGAGGAGGACACGGCACGTGGGTGTTGACTAAGCATTTCTAGGGCTGGGCATAAATTCGCTATCTGGGCATCGTGGGCCCATCTCTTTAGCCTGACACAGGCATCAGCAAGGTAAAGTTCCCTTAGAACAATGTATAGGTTCTGTTGCATGCCCTACACATCCCATCAAAAGTTTCAGGTGGTACAGAAATGCAGAGGGAAGGGAAACACCACAATAGCAAGTCTTTTTTTTTTTTTTTTTATCGGAGTATAGTTGACTTACAATGTGGTGTTAGTTTCAGGTGCAGAGCAAAGTGAAGCAGAATAAATATACATGTATTCATTACTTTTTCCCATATAGGTTATTACAAACCATCGAGACTCTCCTGTGTCCTTCAGCAGCTTCTTGTTGATGACCTGGTTTACACAGCTGTGTGTGTATGTCATTTCCCTGTTCCCTTCATCCTAATTCATCTCTTCCTCCCTCTCCACCGTTTTCCCTTTGGTGACCATAAGTTTGAGTTTGAAAGCAAGTCTTACATCAGTTAGTCAAGTGGACCAGTGCCTTGGGTCATGCCTCTTGAAATAGATGGTGAAAGTCACTTTAGAGAATCAGAGTGTTTTGAGCTGCAGAGAGTGTCTGTATTTGGGTGTTCTGACTCCCTACCCCTTTCATACTCCAGAGGCGGGAAAGGGGGTGCAGAAAGGGGAACTGACTTTACAGACTCCTCTGTCTTTCCCACGGCAGCAGCCTAGACCCCAGGCGACAGCAAGAGTGTCACGTAATTGACAGGGAATCTGGGTGACCCAGCAAATGACTGGCAGCTCCCTGATGCCGTTTGGTTCTTCTGACAATCGTCTAGTACAGGTGGAACAGAGGTAATGATTGCTTTTTAATGGAGAGGAACCAGAGTCAGAGGGACTGGTTATCACAGCCAGTTAAGTGGCAGTGTTGGCCCTTGACTCCAGATCTCAGAATACCTTGACCAATGTGTTTTCTACTTAGAATGTTACCTCCTCAAAATTTTGGAGAGCAAATTCAGTCTGCTTTTCATTTTGTTAAGGTAACGTTACTCTCCTGTATGGGAATGAATCTTTAAAGAGGACCATCAAGTACGAATGAGTCGATTGATAAAGGAGCACATGTCTGCTAAAGGAATGAATGGATGAATTCTGGGAGAGATAAAATAAGTTTGCTCATTAAAATTTCAGTCCAGCTATTAAATGCAGAATCCCTGGGGTCCTCTCTTTCCCGCTGACCTACAAGCAAGAAGAAAATGTTACTGTAGAAATTCTGAATGATGCCCCCATTCTCCACATAGGCATGCTATTCATCCTCATCTCTGGAAGACAGAGAACTCAAGGATGAGCCACACGGGACACTCCCAGCACCCCCCACAATTACCCTGGGAGAAATTTCTGGAATTGTAGAATTTCTTTTTGGAAGGCAGTAAAAGAGAAAGCTAGAAAAGCAGCTGGGACAGTCCAAAGAGCTAGGAGTGGGGAGTCTTTACCTGTGTGATTCGAGGTAGAGTTGAGAAGATTTAAGAAAATGATATGTATTTTGCATGATATCTCATACGAAGAATGTCTTGAGTAGCCACCGCCTGGTGGATTTGTGTCCTTTTGATCATTAGAGTCAGAGTCGTCTGCCTTGCAGCTTTGGTCTGTATTTGGCCGTCTTTCACACTCCTCTCCTTCCTTGAACAATCATTTGA
Organism: Catagonus wagneri; assembly: GCA_004024745.2. NCBI lineage: Eukaryota > Metazoa > Chordata > Mammalia > Artiodactyla > Tayassuidae > Catagonus > Catagonus wagneri. The sequence continues at coordinate 8,637,828 of PVHT021183632.1, forward strand.
ATGTCACCTCCTCCACGAAGCTTTCTCTGATAACTTCCTCCCCCCTCGTCTAGACCAGGTTGATGACTCCTTCCTCTGTGCTCTCCTGGAAACTGGTACCTTCCTCAATAACTGGCGTGTTTTCCAGAGGATATCCACAAGGATCCCTTAGTGGCAAGTGACCGAAATGGACTCTAGATGAATTTCATGGAAGCTGGTTGAATGGAAGGCATATGGAACTGGGGTCACTCCAGGGGCCTCCGAGGCTGAACTGCACACCATTAGGAAGTGCTGGCTTTGACCGTTTTCTCTCTTGCATCACTCTACGAGCCACGGGTCAGCTGAACTTGCTGGGGGGGCAGCAGCAGCTCTTCCCTTGGGCAGAAGATGGCAGAGATCTTCAACTGACCTTCCCACCCAAGTCTCCCCCAGGACCTGGATTTGCTGTTCCCAGGAGATGGACGGGCAGACTGAGAGAAGTCCACCGCCCCCTCCAGAGTGTGACTGCTGACGTGCATGTTGGTCTCCTTCCTGCCCCCACTTGCTCCCGACTAGGAACATCATGAAAGGAGGAACTGTCTTAGATGCTTGGTAAACGTAGCTCAGTGTCCAAACGCCGTCACGGCAACGTGGAAGGGTGTGGCCAAGAAAAGTGGGTTGTTGCTCACCCAGAAGCAAATGCCCTTTCCAGTTGCCTTTGCGAGATTCTTTATTAACACGGGTCTGACATCCCCCAAAAGCATGGAAAAGAATAGCAACGAGCCCATGTATCTTATCTCCCTTAAGATCCTTTATAGGTGGTGGTGTCGGGTTTGACAACCTAATGACATTTTCGGTTTCCAGAGACCTCTGATGAACAAGGCGTGCATGCTGGGGTTTCCGGAACTACCTGGTTTTTGTTTTGTTTTGTTTTTTTTTTCCTTGCTGCTGAAAATTTATTTCTGATAGTCATTAAAATTCTGCTTCTACCATTTGTAACAAATGAGAGAAGGCACCAGGGTACAGTATGTGCCGTGTGTGTGTTTGCGAAAAACCAGGGATGAGCACCTTCCAACACTTGGGGATTTTATGAATGATTTACATCTGGTGCTAAAGTTCACAAATGAAAACGTGGGGGAAGCAGATGCTTCATTTCTTGACTGCGTCGTGCCTGCCCATACTGATGGGGAATTGAAAACAGCGAGGTCTCATAAATCAACCACATCTATTTTTGTGCCTCTTGATCTCCATTCTGAACATCCATATAACACCCACACAAATGTGGGGAAATGCGTTCGTCAAGAAACCCTTTATGTTGAGTAGCAGTGGGGACATGTTCATAAAACGAGGAGAGAAATAAAAGTGGACTGAAGCGGGGTGGGGGGTGGGGAGCCAAAGGAACCGCGTCTCAGAGCAGCAAAGCTCCGTGACCCTTGGCGATTTAGGAGACGAGCGTGAGACTGGGCAGGAGAGATGAAGGAAGACCCGTGTGGGGCGGCCTGGGGTGGCAATGATTTGGGAAGAGGGCTCATCCCGGTAAAGGGAGGGACGTGGGAGTGCCCGCTGTGGCACAGCGGGATCTGCAGCCTCTTGGGAGTACTGGGAGGCAGGGTCCATCCCGGGCAGGCAGGATCGCAGCCACAACTGTGTCTCGGATCTGGTCCCTAGCCTGAGAACTGCAGAGGCTGCGAGGTGGCCAAGAGACAAAAAGAAGAAAGAAAAAGAAAGGGGAGGGATGTCGTGTTGCTGATTGAAAATGAATCCGCATCTGGAAACAGACTTGAGGTGGTGACTGGAAAATCATGGAAAGATACTTATAGAGACGACAGGTGTCTGATGTTTTATTTTTTTCCCCTTCCTTCCTCCTTTCTCCCTTCTCTGTCTTCCTTCCCTTCCTTCCTTCCTCCCTCCTTTCCTTCCATGTAAAATATTATCTTATATGAAACACGGTGACCATCTGACTCTCATATAAGGAAACACAACTTTCTTCGCAATATACCTGGGGCCCAGCCCTGTGGAATAATATATGGAGTATGATTCTCATCTTGGAACCCCACCCTCACTAAGTCCAATCCCTGGAGCTTCTCCGATGATTAAAAAAGTCTGTGACTCACCAGACTTGTCTCCTTCTGTCTCTCTAATTGTTGTATAACTTCTTTAATCCACAGAGTTTGACCTTTCTTGAGGACAGAGGCAGCATATTCAACTCTTTGAGGTGGGGCTGCAAATCTAGCCCCGGAGCACCGAGCAGCGGACCTTCCATGGCGTAATTCAACTGCACGCTGCCAGCGCTGTTTTTAAGCATCCAGTGTGAGAGAGGAAATGGACAATGTGTTGGGAATGTAGACATGATCAGACAGAGTTCCCTTACGGCACAGTGGGGTAAGAACCCAGCATGGTCACTGCAACGGTTTGGGTCACTGTCGTGGCTTGGGTTCGATCCCTGCCCTGGGAATTTCCACAGGCCGCAGGTGTGACCGAGCAAACAAACCAACAAAAAACATGGAGGGGCAAGGTTCTTCCCTCCAAAGGACTCCCCACTTAGTGGAGACGGACGCCACCTATGATGGATCTAGAGCTGGCCTCAAAGCACGGTGGAGGCCAAAACAGGGAAAGAGATTGTTTCCAAGGAAGCCTGAGGGGCTTCACAGAGGCGGTGACTGAGCTGGGTGTGGAGGAAGATTTACTTGGGGGCAGTTAATAAGGGAAAAGGCAGGGACAGCCACTGGACGAAAACAAATACCTATCCCTTTTACATTTTTTTTCTCCAGCCAGAAGAATCCCATACATCATAAAGAATCAATGATTTTCTAAATTAATTGCCTTGGGAGTGGTAAGAGTTAAGGTACGCTTTGCACTGCATCTAACTTTCATCCTGCGACGAGTTTATTCATTCACAGTTTCTAGCTGGTTGACTTTTATAAATGAAGCAATAAACACAACAATATTAAATATGCATCTATAATATTTCTTCACATTTATTTCTATAGCCATCACTCTCAAGTACCTGCTGCATCCTTTGTTGAGATTTTTTTCCCCTTTGTATTTGAGCTTCTATGTATGCAAGAGACTTTTTGATTTACGATTCCTCTGTACTTGGTTAAAAAAAAAAACTAGGGGAGATGGGAAAACAAAATACCAAACAAAACCGGTTTCAGCTCCGAAGCCCTTACTACCTTTCTTAGAATGCAAATTTGGGGTTTATTTTGAAAATTCCGTGTTGGGGAGATCACAGCCTTTTAAAAGGAGCCAGAGTAAGGCACCATTTGTGCAATTTGCTACATGTGATGTTAACTATTGGAATAAAAAAAATAAATGTAATTGCCGCATTAACAGATGAAATCTGATATTGTAATTTAACACCCAAATTTTCCAACAATCCTCTAATACGTAGACCTTGTCCAATTTTTTCTAAAAGAGAATCTGTTTTTTTTTTTTAAACCTATATCTTTTGCATTTTGCTATAATTAGGTGATGCTTTCGTGGGGGAATTTTTTCTTGATATGCGGAATCCCTCCCCATCCCTCGTCTCCGAGGAAGCTACTAAAAGCAGGAAGAAAGAAGTTCGGTGGTCTCCATTAGTTACCATTCTGTTCAAAATATGTCCCCACCTAATATAACTTGCTATGTGTCATAAAATACAAAAGAAAGTACTTTTCATGCCAAATATCAGAGAAGTGCTCTCCTTTCTACACAGCACAAGTAAGAGCGGCGAGGTGTTCATTTTCAATTCCATTCATGTAGGTTCTAATAAAAGCTATTATAAAATACAATTGTATAGAGACAAAAAGAGATAATATCACTATAGCTCAATATAAAATTTAAGTAATTAAGACATGAAAACTATTACACAATTTACTACAAATGCGGCAAGAATAATAAAAATGTTTAACCCTTTCCCTCCCACCTCCTCCTTCCAGCGCTTGGTCTCACTCTTTGGTACGAGACGCAGGCACCTGAACGAGGGATCCAGAAATAACAGAGTGGAGAGTGTCTGGGGGAGGGATAGAGGTGATAAGGAAAGGAAAATGGCTTGACCCTTTTTTTTTTTTTCTTTTTCATTGCTCCTATGTTTCTGGAGCAATATACCATCAGTTGGGTGGCAAACTGATTTTATCTGGAGAAAATATGAAATTGCCTCTCTAGCTGATGAGCCGGCGCTTTCCATGATTACCCAATCAAAAGTCATGATGACAAAGCGCAGGTCCCATGGGTCAGCCGACAGTCCGAAATTCAAATCCTGCCCCAGTGCCTGACAGCTGTGGGCAAAGTCGTGGGCTCACCGGTGGGATGGACATAATCCTGCTGGCTACCTTTCAAGGTCCTGACGGCGTCGCAGTCTAACTGAGCAACTACAGTTCTAGAATGGGTGCAATGGCTACTAGCGCTTTGCAATTCAAATGGAAACAAGAGCAGGGACTATACACTTTCCTATTTTGGCTTCCCCTCCAGTGTGTTACAGGTTCGTCACAGATCATTTCAGAACATGCATGGCATTTATCAGAGGAGTGAACGCACAGTTTCTTTGTCAACTCTTTCCCCACCGTTCGGGTTTTATTAAAGAGAAAGGCCTGGGAGGTCTCAGCATTTCTCTGGCACTTGCTAAACTTCATTTTTCCAACAAAGGTGGTGAGATCTTGGGCTCAGAGCCTGCTTCAGGCAATGGTATCTCAGGAGAATATGAGGCTTTTGTCTTTTTAATTGTATTTGTTTTTGTGATTGCCTCCTCCTAATGACAGGGATGTGGCTTTTCCTCTATGGTGGTGACATAATTTTTCCTTGTGAAATACGTTTATCTCATACAAAATAAAGTAAAGGAGGAGTGCCCGTCGTGGCGCAGAGGAAACGAATCCGACTAGGAAACGTGAGGTTGCGGGTTCGATCCCGGGCCTCACTCAGTGGGTTAACGATCTGGCGTTGCTGTGAGCTGTGGTGTGGGTCGCAGACGTAGCTCTGATCCGATGCTGCTGTGGCTGTGGAGTAGGCCGGCAGCTGTAGCTCCGATTGGACCCCTAGCATGGAAGTTTCCATATGCTACTGGTGTGGCCCTAAAAAGCAAAATGAAAACAAAAACAAAAAACAAAAAACAAAAACCCACACACAAAGCAAGAAGAGGAGGAGTGGAGAGTAGGAGTTTGCAGATGCCTGGCCCAGAGGAGGCCAGATATTCAGGAACTATCTGTTGAATAAGAAAACTAACTCCTAGAACATAACAAATACCCCAGGGATTTATATCCACCACTGCTTTCTATCACCCACAAAAGACCAAATGAACCATTTCTACTGAGAATGGATTCCGCATTTTCTCCAACATTGGTCCAACTGGTCCCTTCTGTCTTATGTTTCTTCAGGCTCTTAAAACCTTGTTTACTCCCCACCCCCCGCCAGGAATGCCTTTACTGGCTTCTCTGTTACATGTTCCTTCTCCAAATTCCAGCCCTAAGATTTTCTCAGGGTTTGCCTTTAGAATCTCAGGGTCTGGGCCACCCCTACAAGAGACAGGCATCTTAAACAAATTCCATGAATTCCACTACGGGGTGGAGGGCCTGCCATGAGCCCCTGGCCCCCAAGTGGTAGCAGAGCTGAGATCTGAACCAGGCACCTCTGATTCCATCCCTTGCACTTACTTTCTCCGGTCTTAGGACCTCCATGCAGGTAAACACCACTAGATTTCAAAATTGGTGTCCCAGAAGTTCCCATCGTGGCTCAGTGGAAATGAATCCGACTAGGAACCATGAGGTTGCTGGTTCAATCCCTGTCCTCGTGCAGTGGGTTAAGGATCAGGTGTTGCCGTGAGCTGTGGTGTGGGTCACAGACACAGCTCGGATCCCGCGTTGCTGCGGCTGTGGCTGTGGCTGTGGCATAGGCCAGTGGCTACAGCTCCAATTAGACCCTTAGCCTGGGAACCTCCGTATGTGGTGAGTGCGGCCCTAAAATGACAAAAAAAAAAAAGACAAAATTGGTGTCCCAGAAACATCTCGGGAATGGCTCATGGCCAAGTCAAAGACACTGAGGGATACGACTAGGTGGAAAGGAAGCGGCAATAGGCTGGTGCCCGCATGTTGCACTCAATACCCAGAAAGGTAGCGTCTGCTCCTGCATCACGGGCTGGAAATCCCAAGCCCTGTAGAAAACGAGATGGAAGTGAAGGAAAGGAGTGAAAAACGCTTTCTCTGCAATCTGTACTTTTTGCTCCTGAGTATGATTCTGCTCTCTTCACCCTGAAAAATATTTTTGGAGTTACTGTTTTGGCTCCGTGGAAAAAACTCAACTAGTATCCACAAGGATACTAGAGGCATTGTTTATGGTGGCTGAAAATTGGAAATAACCAAAATGGCAAAAAAAAATTGTGTGCTGTGATAAGTTTGCACAAGGAAATGCCAGACTATCCAATAGAAACGTCACGGAGAGAGAGTTATAGTGACACAGACAAATAGGAGGTAGTCACACATCCTTCTGATGTTCAGGCCTGTATTAATTTTCCCTTCATTTATATAAAAATAGGGATATCTTCAAAAATATGGATCATTTTGTATAGCCTTCTTTGTGAGCTACTATTTCTACTGAATATATTGTAGGCAGTGTTTTGGGGTATGAAATATTCCTCTACGCCATCCACAGTATTTTATGTCTGGACCATAATTATTTAAAACCAATTCCTTAATTGTTTTCTATTCAAGAGTTTAATTTTGTCTTCTGTATTTTTGATATCTTCTATTTTTACTCACAAAATACAGAAATACAAAAACATATGCATATATATGTATACATAATTTTTACAAAAAATTTTTTATTAAATACAGTTTCCTGTTTAGAACTCTTAAACTTATAAATGTGATGGGATCTTTACTCTTAAAATACGCTTGTTATATATAGATGTTAGACACACACATCCTGCTTTTTTCTTTGTGTGATTGCCTCGTTATTTGCCTGTGTCATTGTAACTCTCCCTCCATGACGTTTCTAATGGATAACCTAGTATTTCCTTGCGCAAACTTATCACAGTATATTTAAATTTTTTTTTTTTTTTGCCTTTCAGTTATTTCGAGTTTTCAGCCACCATAAATAATGCTTCAATGGACTTTATTTAAAGTATCTCTGTACTTAGAAATTTTCAGTGGGCTAGAGTCCAAGGAGTGATATTACCAAAGCAAATGTTATAAACATTTTAAGACATTTTAAGATTAACGTCTTTAAAGGAAAACATGTTTGTTTTGAAGAATGAATATACAAATGTATTGAATTACAAATGACCTGTCAGATCCTGAGGACTGGCAATAAATACCTCTAAGGGTCTCCTTCAATAACAAATCCCTTTAGTTGGTGTTGACATTTTATTTTATCTTGCAGGTACCTGGTGAGAAAAGTCCAAAGGTTGGGACTTCCAAACTTTGGCTCCCTGTCAGGTTGCTGTGTTAGGAACTTTCCAAGTATTTTCTAATTCAATGACCACAACAATTCCATAAAGTGAGGGATTTTTGTTTGTTTGTTTCTGTTTTTTTCTATTTATGGCTGCACTTTGGACATATAGAAGTTCCCAGGCTAAAGGTCTAATCAGAGCTGCAGCTGCTGGCCTACACCACAGCCACAGCAACACCAGATTCAAGGCTCGCCTGAGACCTATGTCACAGCTCGTGGCAACACCAGATCCTTAACCCACTGAGCGAGGCCAGGTATTAAATGGCACCCTCATGGATGCTAATTGGGTTCTTCGCCCACTGAGCCCCAAGAGGAACTCTTGAAACATTTTATAATGTGCCATGCAAAAACTACTAGTTGGAAGGTGAATATTTCCTGGTTTAAATTTTGAATTAAATGGTACATTTGGAGTTACTACCATAGTTGGCATTTGTGGGCTTTTGCATTTTGTTTTGCCGCTCCAGGCAAGTTAATTTTCTCCTTCTGACAAACGCACACATTCCTGGCTCTCTTGCTCCATCCTTGGCCCATCTCTTGTCTTTCCATTAACCAGCTTCTCAGCTATGACTATGGAATCACTCTCCACCTTCCACTGCACCATTCAACTTCAACCCTGGTGTCTTGGCAGGCCACCATGCCAATTTCAAGCCGTGGAACCCAGCCATTAGTTCTTCACTCAAGTTCAAGCTTTCACCCCACTGTAATCTACAGCCATAACTAGACTGCAGCCAGCAATCCATGTCCCCCTCCCTATAAGCTCTTGGATAGTCTACGCTTTTTGGTTCCTTGAAACACTCCAAGGCCATGGAAAAGGCCATGGTTGAAGACCATGGGTTAAGGTCGTGGTTCTGTAACATAACACCTTTGCTGAGCTGAAAGTGCCTTACCTCTTAATGGGGACCCCAAATAAACTTGTTTCTTCTTTTTCTTTTTTGGACTGGGGAGAAGTGAAGCTGGAAGTGCATGATGAGAAAGACATTGCCTGAAAATGAGAAACTAGCATCAAAACCCACCCTCACCTTACCCTTCCTTGCAATCACAGCTCTTCACCTGTGAGGTTTGGGCTGTTCTTTGGCTTCTCTGAATCTTGAATGTTTCAGTTGTAAAATGGGAGGAAAAGCAAGTGGAACAGGTGATTTCTCGGGGTGCTCTTAAAATACAGACTCTGCCTTTTTTAAGCATCTAGTAACAAGAATAATTGCATCTTAGATTTATGGAATGTGTAGCACAGAGACAAAGTATATTATTTTATACATTATCTCATTGAACGTGTAAGGTTTTGTATCAGCTAGGTATTGCTCAACTGTTAGTAACCCCAAATAACATTGGCTTAAATCATTTTGATGTGCTTTTTCTTTGTAGTATTTAAATACCACAGAGCTGCTCTGGTGACTCTACATTGAATCTTTCCAGTTTCCACCAGTGGTGACCCAGAATCTTTCCAAGTCTCTGTTCTGCCATCCTTAGCTCATTACTTCCATCTTCAAGGCTGCCTCACGGTTGCAAAATGGCTGCTGTGTCACTACCCATCACGTCCATGTTGTACGCGCAGGAAGGAAATTAAACAAGGGGAAAGGGTGAGTCTCCTAGACTAGTTGGCTCCTTTTAAAAGTTTTCCCCAGGGGCTCCATCCTATGATGCTCAACTGTTTCTCAAGCCATCTCTGTCTACAAGAGATGCGAGGCCCATTGCTGCCTTCATTCATCCCAGGGCTTGTAAGTAAGGATGACAAGCCTGGATACTTGAGAGGGACTAGAAGTCTCTTTCAGGGAAGATACTAGTACCATACAAATTTTACAGATGAGTAGAGGTAGGTAAGTAACTTGCCAAGGTCATATCGATAGGAAGTTCAAAAGCTGGAATTCAAAATCAGGCTGACTCCTGAGCCCAGCTCCTAATCTCTCTGCTCAATAAGCCTGAGATGATGGCTGGTCAAATATTCCAGCCTCAGGTCTTTGTTTCCACCTGTGTAGCATGGAATCGGGGTACTTGCTTCATGGGCTGTAGGGGGTTAAATGAGACCAGGAGTAGGAAATGCATCAGAGCTTGTCTGCACCCAGGAGATGCTCGGAAACCGTAGATGCACATTTTGACACACTGGCACATACTGGGCTATTGCCCCAGCCTTTCAAGGGAGGTGTCAACTGCAGAAACCTAGGGAACATTCTGTCCAGTACACTCCCTGGATCTGGACTCCCTTGCAAGTTTGTGAACTTCCTAACAGTACAGGAGCTTACTTACAGGCCTGGGTCACCGCTGGTTGATTGACAGAACAAATATATTAATCCTTTGAGACATTGAAGTGACATAATTTTCCTCTGTGTTTTTTTGTTTTTGTTTTTGTTTTGCAGCATATGGAAGTTCCCAGGCCAGGGGTCGAATTGGAGTTGCAGCTGCCGGCCTACACCACAGCCACAGCCACGCCGGATCTGAGCCATGTCTGTGACCTACACCATAGCTCATGGCAATGCCAGATCCTTAACCCACTGAGAGAGGCCAGAGATGAAGCCTGCATCCTCAGGGTTACTAGTCAGGTTTGTTCCCACTGAGCCACAGTGGGAACTCCTCTCCTCTTTGTTGAACCACTTTCCATAACAAGGATGGAACAATCAGACCTGCCTGGGGGTGTACTGTGTGTGCACGTGTGCGCATTCATGTGTGTTTATGTATGTACCATCCTGCTTGGTGCTGCGAGGGGAAAGCAGCTTAACAAGAAAGAGAGATTCCAAATAGAATTTCACTTCTTGAAATTCTCAAAATATATCATTCAAGTTAAAATGCAGTCAAGTACTAATTATACAAATGAGGGAGAAAACATGAATAGTATGTAGCTTATAAGTGCTTGTTATGAAGACACCCTTACTGGATTTGGTGGAAAAGAAAACCTCCCACAAAGCATTTGTAAAAGCACAAAGGAAAAGAAAATCACATAACTTTGAGATGTCCACGGGGCCACAGGGAAAGCTACCATGGGGTACCCTCAACTGGGCTTCTGCTTGGAGGGGCATATTTTCTTTTTTCCTTTTTAGGGCTGTGCCCGCAGCATATGGACGTTCCCAGGCTGGGGGTCGAATCGGAGTTGCAGTTATGGTCTACACTACAGCCACAGCAACACTGGATCTAAGCTGTATCCGTGACCTACACTGAAGCTTGCAGCAACACCAGATCCTTAATCACTGAGTGAGGCCAGGGATCAAACCCAAATCCTCATGGATACTAGTCAGGTTCTTAACCCACCGAGCCACAACGGGAACTCCACCTAGAAGGATGAACTGGTCCAAAAGCCACAGTTAGCATTTCCAGATTTATTTATTTAGTTGTTAGTCATTACCATTCCTAGAGAAGATGAAAGTGAAAAGAAAGATTTCTGCTCTGGTCCAGGTTTCCTCCCTTTCTTGAGAGAGCCTAACCGGCAGGCAGGCCAATGACAGGCATGCATCTTTGACCTGCATCCCAGAACACGGATTAAGAGTGCAGGGAGGCGCCAAGCCCTGTGCAAGTTCGGCTGCCTAGTTCCAGAAGTCAAAGGCCCCTCTTCTCACATTCTTTGTTTTCACACAGAACAGGGTGGATGATCCCTGCTGTTTGCGTTCACATCAAACCTGTGCCCAACTCAGGGTCTTTGCACTGGCGGTTCGCTGCCTGGAACCGTGTCCCCCACCCGCCTCCAGGAATTCACAGGTTCACTCCTTTGGTCGCATTTCTCCCAAATGTCCCTCCAAGTCCCATCACTCTGTTCTTACCCTATTTTACAGCCAATGTTAATACTTGACTCTGTATACACATTTATTTATTTTCTGTCTCTCCTATAATGTAAACTCCACTGGTCCATCAGCAGAGGAATGGATACAGAAGATGTGGTACATAGACACGTTGGAATATTACTCAGCCATAAAAAAGAATAAAATAATGCCATTCGCGGCAACATGGATGGACTTAGAGATTATCGTGCTAAGTGAAGGCAGTCGGACAGTGAAAGACAAACATCAGAGAACATCGCTTATATGTAGAATCTAAAAAAAAAAAGGTTACAAACGAAATTTTTTGCAGAACAAAAGCAGACTCACAGAACTTAAAAACCATATGGATTTTGTTGTCATTACTACCCTATCACTGGTACCAGTGACAAGTAATACTCAATAAATATTTGTGCATGCAGGAATGAATGCTTTAAAAAGCACAGTTCTCAGAATTCAGCTGACCACGGCCAACTGATTTTATAACATTTGCCGGACTGAAAATCCATATCCTCCCAATCTTTCAAATCTAGTTTGCAGTCCGTGTCTTTCTCAGTCACGGGGGCCTGTCCTTCCTTGGGGCTCCCTGGAACTCTGACAGACATGCACCACTGAGCTGTCATCAGAGTGTCACACATGTACGATCTCGTCTCTTCCACAGCATGGCCTCGAAATTAGCCTCCTGGGGGGCTGGTCTCACAATTACTGATTTTTTTCTGATTACGCCCTCCTGGAGGACGTGGCTGCAGCTCATTTCTATATGACCCTCATAGCAAGGAGCACAGCATTTTATTTAATTTTTATTTAAAACCTTCTTTAAAAAATTGAAGCACAGTTGATTTCCAGTGTTGTGTTAGTTTCTGGTGCACAGCAGAAGTGATTCAGAGTCTTTGTCACTAGAAGTTATTACAAGATATTGAGTATAGTTCCCTGTGCTATACAGTACGTCCTTGTTGCTTATTCATTCTCTATATAATAGTGTGTATCTGTTAATCCCAAGCTCCTCATTTACCCCTCCCCCCATTTCCGCTTTGGTTTCTATGTTTGCAGGTCTATTTTTGTTTCATAAACAAGTTTATGAAACAAGTATCATTTTAAAAGATTCCACATATAAGTGATAGCATATGGTATCTGTCTTTGTCTGGCTTACTTCACTTAGTACGAGAATCTCCAGGTCCATCCATGTGGCTGCAAATAGCAGTATTTCATTCTTTTTTGTGGCTGAGTAATATTCCATTGTTTATATGTAATGAATGCATCTTTATCCATTCATCTGTCCTGAAAGTAGTTTACTTCCATGTCTTGGCTATTGTAAATAGAGCTGCTGTGAACATTGGGGTGCATGGATGTTTTCAAGTAAGTTTTTGTCTTTTCTCCATATATAGCATAGCATTTCAGTTGTGACTCACATTTATCCAGCGTGTGCTACGGGCCAGGTGCCATACCAAATACATCACGTGCACTCACTTGGTGGCTTTCTCGTTCTTTTTTTAAAAAATCACACGACAGAAATAAATGCGTTTCACATTTCGCCCCAGCAAGTGATGTGTGTGTGTGTCGCCCTGACTATCTACTAATGCTGAAACCAAAACTTTAGAAACGACACTCCTCTTTCCCATGTGACGTGCAGGTTGACATTTCCATTCTACTTCATTTATTTTTTAAAAAATGATAGTTGTAATCCACGGAAGGAGGGACTGGCAGCCTCGGGTCCAGCCTACCACCTGCTTTTTGTTAATAAAGTTTTATTAGGACACAGCCACATTCATGTATTTATGCATTCTCTATGACTGCTTTTGCACCCCAAAAGCAGAGTTGCAACAAAGACCATTATACTCACAAAGCCTGAATAAATACCATCCGGCCCTTTAAGAAAGAGTTTGCTGAAGTTCCCTCCTGGCTCAGTGGGTTAAGGATCTGGAGTTGCTACCACTGTGGCTATGGTTACAGCAGTGGCGTGGGTTCCGTCCCTTGCCTGGGAACTTCCACATGCACGCATTCCTGCATGCAGTAGGTGTGGCCAAAAAAAAAAAAAAAAAAAGAGTTTGCTGACCCAGGCACTAAACTGATTCCAGATTCACATAAGAGATGTGACCTACAGTTTGAGAAACACCCTTTTAGCTCATGCCATTCAGACAACTGCCCTTTAAAGGCAGTGCAGGAACTCCCGTCTTGGCTCAGTGGTTAACGAACCCGACTAGTGTCCATGAAGACGCAGGTTCGATCCCTGGCCCCACTCAGTGGGTTAAGTATCCAGTGTTGCCATGAGCTGTGGTGTAGGTCGCAGACATGGCTCAGATCTGGCATTGCTGTGTTACAGCTCCGATTCGACCCCCAGCCTGGGAACCTCCATATGCCACAGGTGCAGCCCTGAAAAAAGACAATAATAATAATAATAAAAATAATAAAAGGTGGCGCAGTCGTTCTCCTCAGTTCCAAGCAAGAAAACTGAGACTTGCTCCCAGACAAGTTGGCCTGCAGAGTTGGGGTTGGAGCTGGTGGCAGTTAACTGACATAGAATTCTGCTCTGCTTTAGGATGAGTTGGGTATATGTTTGTTGGTTAAAGGAACAACACACAAATTATATTTGTAACTTTAAGAAATTATCTCATGGGTAAACTTGGGAAGAAATGTTGGTCTTATTCTCCACCCTATCCCTAAATAAATGAATAAGGGAATGATACCAATGAGGATTTAGTAGGCGGAACAATTTTTTACAATTAAGTCATTACAATTTCTGATTCCAAATATAGGCTCTGCTGTCTTGTTGGATTCGTTCCTTAAACCTGACCTATAGCACTGATACACGCACACATATGGTAGACGAGCAGCTCTGGCAGGGCTCCCAAGGACTCAGGCCCCTGCATAGTCCCCTCCCTTCCAGTGGAGGCTGGACCTCGTGACTCATTTCTTAGCAGGAGAGCACAGCAAAGGATGGGATGTCACGCTGGTTGCATCTTCTTAGAGTGTCTCTTGGCTCCAGCCAAGCCGCCATATTGGAGGTGAAGCCAGCCGCCATATTGGAGGCCGCCCATGGGAAGGGCCCCATAGCCAGGAGCTGAGGGAGGCTTCCAGTGCAACAGTCTGAGATGGCAGGAGTCCTCATGGCAAGGAACCGAGAGCTTGGAAGCAGAGCCTGCCCAGGTTAACTCTTTAGATGACCGCGGTCCTGGCAGACACCTTGACTTGACTGCATTTATAGAGAACCTGGGCTGAGCCATGTCTGGATGCCACATCTGGATTCCTGGCCCCCTAGAAACTGTGGGATAAAACATGTGTATTGTAGACTCACCGACATAGAGAATAGACTTGTGTTTGCCAAGGGGGAATAGCGGGGAGCGGGACAGACTGGGAGTTTGGGGTTAGTAGATGCAAGCTATTACATTTAGAATGGATTAGCGATGAGGTCCCACTGTACAGCGCGAGGAACTATATCCAGTCTCTTGGGATAGACCATGATGGGAGATAATATAAAAAAGAGGATGTGTATATGTATATGTATGTGTATATATATATACACACACACATATATACACACATATATACCAGAAGGTCACTTTGCTGTACTGCAGAAATTGGCACATTATTACAAATTAACCATAATTTAACAAATGTAAAAGGCATAAAATATGAGATATGGAATAGAAAAAAAGAAAACCGTTGAAGATCTAAAAAAAAAGCATGTGCTGCTTTTAGTCACTGAGTTTGGGAATAATTTGTTCCGTGGCAACAGAGCTTAAGACATCATGCTGCTTTGTGGTAATTTGGGTTTCTGGAATCTCCATCAACCAAGAAGTGTATCTTCAGCAACTACTAGGGGCTCAGTCCTATGGAAGGTGGAGCAGAGGATCTTTTCAGACTCTAAGACCCTGCCGTCAGGGAGCTCACGATCCAGTGAGAGATGAAAATATAGGAGCCACACTGGTGCTCTTAGCCACACTGGTAATTGTCAGTCATTCGCCCTCCATCCAAGACGGTGCCCAGCGGATTCTGCTTATTCTCCTCAGTTGAAGGCCGCCTTCTTGGATTTTTCCATAGATTTTCATGGCGTGGGTTCCACCTTCGCCGTCCAGCTCGGACACTTTTTAGGAGAGTGGGGAGCAGGAAGCCAGCCCCCCCCAACAGCCTCGGGCTTCCTTGGTCTGACACCCCGAAACCGTGAGTTGGTTCAAAAGGAGCAGCTAGCGAGGCCTGAGTGAGGCCTGATATTACCGCAAATAATTTGGTTTCCGAGAGTCGAAAATGAACCAGATGGCTTTTAAGGAAAACAGGACACACATCAGATTCCAATTATATTAAAATGATGACCCAATTTAGGAAAACACAAAGTGTAATAAAAAAATGTTTAAATAAACAAAATCTGCATATTTATGAAACTATAATATTCACCGGGCTCCTCACTTTGGATAATGAATTTCTAAACTAGACGGATTGCCTTCCCAACTTGCCACGGAATCCAGGCTTGGAGAAGCCTGCGGTACTGTTTGGAATTGCAGACGATCTGAAGAGGAAAGGGAAAAAAAAAAAAATTAGCATGTGTGTCAGCAGCCAATTTCGGAAAAGCAAAGGTCAGCTCTACCCAAATGTGATACATCCTATTCTAATGCCACCAGGAATAGTCAGCGTTCACCCTGCTTTGTTGGCTGAACATTCTGACACCTCTCGCTGGCGGCAGACGCTGTCACCCGAAAAACTTCCCTGCCACTGGCTGGGCTGGGTTGGCAGGGAGCGCCTCGGAATTATCTATTTATTTTTCCAGATAAATTAAAAACTCAGGGGGCACTTAAAATAAATTAGCAACTGCTCCTGACGGTGTCTTTCTTGCGGTGTCACACATTCGAGATTTTGGCAAGGACTCAGTTGCCTGCCTCTCCATCCTTCCCCACCAGGCACAAACTGCGAACGGAACAGCGCGGGCGTGCGACAGACGCGTCGCGGGAGCAGCTATTAATCCAGGAGACGCGGGGCCACGGCGTGTCCAGGTTCACGAAGAGGCTCTCAGGGTTATACTCGCTGCGGGGCACCTGTGCGAGACTTCCGAGGCCGGGGAACCAGGCCAGCTGTTCTCCACTGTAAGGAGACACCGAAAAGCTTTCCAAAGGAACTTTCTTCCCCCGCCCCAGTGCGTTTCCTTGCGTTATGGGCACAGCATTTTTAGAGAATGGTTTTTCCAGACAGGAGGACGTGTCTTTCTCTGCAGGACATGTCTGTGTTTAATTGCTGATTATTTATTGAGCCTCCTCCGAGGCCAGCAGCTAGGACACAGCCAGCAATGAGGAAGGATGACGAAATCCCAGCTTTCGCGGGCTGATGGTCCTGTGACACATCACCCGCTGCGGAATGTTGTGACGTCAAAGTCGCCAGGTGATACTCACGGGAAGATCGGCACCTAAGAGTCAAGATGGCAAAGAGAAAGAGCCTGTCGCGAACATAGTTCAATAGCGTTGGCAAAGGCGTTTAGTCCAATTCACCAGTCAAATTGCTAACTTGCTCCAGTGAAAACTCTTCAAAGTCCAAACCAGCGTCCCCCTGCCTCCGACCGTCGCATTCACTCGGAGGGAACAATAATATCTGAGCTACTGGATGCTACAAAGTATCCATTTTTTGTTCTCTCAACCAAATAGCTTCTCATAGCCTCTCATTCTCAAAGCTTTTAGGTAAAATTAACCTACTTTTCTTTCTTTCCTTCCTTCCTTTCTCTCTTTCTCCCCTTCCTTCCTTCCTCTTTCTTTCTTTCAACTAAAAAAATAGTCACTAAATCTGGGTTATATTAGATGAGCAGCTTCACTCTTTCACAATGTCTGTCGTCTCCATCTCTCAGTAGCATTTTTCACACTCATCATCTATGTGAACAAAGAGTTAGAAAGATAGAAATGTAATAATTTAAATCTTAGTTTAATTGCACTATATCCTAGAGCATTCATTCTACGATAATATTCTAGAACTCTTCCTTTAGGTGAGCAGCTTTCAGTGAGAAGCCCTGTTTTTTTTTTTTTTTTAATTAATACATTTACTGTCAGAAAATCCTTCATTACGGGAACCCGTGTAATTTCCTACCTGAGTATTCATGCATAATATAAATCAGAAGCGCCTTAGTTTTAGGTAATTTGGTTGCAAGCATCTAATTTGATCACAACGGAGCACCCTCCAGAAGATTATTTTAAAAGTAGTTTTTCCTTGTACATTTTTTCTTTCACTTTTTAAAATTCTGTTTGGCTTTTTTTTTTTTTTTGACTGTTGGCTGGATGGGGGAAATAGTAATTGTCTCTTTGCCAAAGTTTAAGTGCAACATTTTTCATTAGAATTTAACAAATGTTCATCTTAAAATAGACTGACAGTGGGTCAAATGGCTTCAGCTTCTCCCCTGTGAACCTGAATGCATTAGACTTGAGGCTTTTTATTCTCGGATCAATGTTGCTTCTTAGTCTTGGACTTAATTCAGTATAAGACTAATATGATGGTCTCTCCACGTATTCCTCTTTCTCTTTCTTTTTGGCTTTAATAAAATTAGAATTAATTCAATAGAAAGCAATCTCTGGCTTTTTTGTCAGGCACCGAAATGCCAAATAAAACAATATGCTTGGAATATATATATATTTTTTTTTGCCAGTGGTAAACTATTGTGCAAAATAATTATATAAATACACAAGAACATCTGGTCTTTTGAACTGTAGTCACTGCTGAATTTAAACATTGTACGCGCTTGACAAAATTAAAGGAGTTTATTCTTTGTTTTTCCTGGGCTTTAAATAGCAAGACACAAATAGTACTTAGAATTATCATTTCTAGTTCATTTTGAATATACGTAGAGAAACTTATTCTGTCTTCTCCCAGACTCTCTCGTACCTGGGGTCTCTGGAGTTCGGGCTCAAGGTTAAAATGTGTCACGTTATTAAAACAATGACCCAAGTCAAATTAAAAGCGGAGAAAAACCCTACTAAATGCTTTCCTCCCATTTTCCCCACAACAATCCCTAAATGCCCCTAGACAATTAGAGCAATTTTGCTATCTTTTGTAGAGTAAAGTAATTAAAATTATTACTGCCACTTTTGTAATAAACTCGTGTGACTTTAAAAGTCTGTCCCCGCTCGC
Organism: Catagonus wagneri; assembly: GCA_004024745.2. Classification (NCBI taxonomy): domain Eukaryota; kingdom Metazoa; phylum Chordata; class Mammalia; order Artiodactyla; family Tayassuidae; genus Catagonus; species Catagonus wagneri. The sequence goes on from PVHT021183632.1 coordinate 8,656,034, forward strand.
TTTCATGATGGAGACATCACACAATCTGTAATTGTGCTATTAAGGAAAAGAGAGCTAATCTTTTTGCATTTGAAGTAAGCCTTCATCATCAACCCAACAAAGCCAGACAGATCAAAAAAGAACCAGAGAGAGCATTTAAGGAAATTAGTACAAGTGTCAGTTAAAAGGTAAAAATTAATGCACTTATTATTGAAATACGGTTGAAACCTACGTTCTTTTCATTTCTTTGATATTGCCAAGGCATAAAACATTCAATTAACTTTCCATTGTGTTGGAGGGGAGAAAAGGCAGAGGATTGTCAGGGAAGGGCTATGGTGTAGATGATGCTCATTGAAAAGTAGATTGGGGATGAGCAGGAGGGACCCAGACCATGGGGTCCCCGCCATGAGGATGGAACTGCTTCCGCCTTTCAGACCCCACCTGGTTTAGGATTTCCCACGGGCTCCAGACTCTGCTGCCCATTTGGGCTGGGAGATGTAAAAATCGGCATGTTGAGTTCTTTACTTAATGATCACAGCCACGGTACAGTCACGGCTGTCCTGGGCCTTTGTGATCGGACTTATTCCTCCTCCTCTGATACGGTGTGATCAGGGGATGAAAGGGAGACACAGAAGAAAGACTGGAAAGAGGAGCTGCCGTACAGATGTTCCGATTAGAGACGGACTTTTGCTTTTTGACAGTAAAACTTTTTTTTCCAGTTTTTTTCTGATGCTTCGGCATTTATTTTTTTTCTAACCAGAAAAACAAAAAGAGTTGATTTTAGAGGAATGAATTAGGAGATTGGGATTAAAATAGACACATTCCCATACATGAAGCTGATAACCAATAAGGACCTGCTGTATAGCACCGGGAACTATACTCAATATCTTGCAATAACCTATAATGGAAAAGAATGTATAAAAGAATGTGTGTGTGTGTGTAACTGAGTCACTTTACACCTGAAACTAATACATTTTAAATCAACTATATTTCAATAAAAATTTAAAAAATAAAAGAGAAGAAAACTTGATTTGGGGTTAGAAACAGCACGAGGTGGGGAGGGGAGGAAAAATAGAGGCTTTGGGGTGAGGCTGATTAGTGTCATTATGAGTGACTCAGCCACTTCATACTGTGTGACTTCCGACAAGTCTTTTAACATCTCTGAATTAACAGCTCCTTCTTCTGTATCTGAGTACCTGCTGTTTTAGGTGGTTAGTGAGTGTGAATGTGCCTCACCCAATTTCTGACATTCAACAGATGTTAATTTTTTCACCCTGACACTATCCCTTCAAAACCGCTTCATGCAAAAAAAGACAAATCAATGAATATTATTTAGTATTTATGGAAAGTAGGATCAGCATTTGCTGCAAATCTTTCATGCTGAGTTTATATTAACTCGCCGTCATAACCATCACTTTTCAGGGCCAAGTGTTTTATTTAGCTTTTGAAATTTTTGCGAGTTTATTCAGTAGGGTAGATTTATAAGGCTACTCTCAGAACATCAAAACTCTTTAGCTGAACAATCATTATTTGACAATGGCAATTCAAGAATTTTTTAAATTGTATAATGAATCAATCTTCCTAAATTGTATGCATGTCAAATTGTGATCAACTTGCTGGGAAAATGTTCGGCAAGAGAAGGCCTGATGTTTAAAGCGAAAATTACTGGGATCACACACACTAATTTGTCTCTATCATTAATGAAACATTGTTTTATTGCCCTGAGAAAAAAGATTCTTGCACACATTATAAAACAGATTTTAATAGAGAAATACTCCAGAGATGAGTTCATACCATAACACATCAGATGCAGCAGCTTTGTTCCCTAAATCTTAGCGTGGCCCTGGGCACGTCAAAGATGCCTTACATATATTATAAATACAAAGAAATAGGCATGTTTCCTAAAATGTGACTTGTAATCAGGGTGTGGCTGATGACTCTTGGAGAAGGAGTCTTTCCAAGGCCTGCAGTCCATGTTCAGGGGAAGAGGATACAGAACCGTTTTATTAGCAGGGGTGATTCTGAATTTAGAAAAGATACATTCCGAGAGGCACAGGCTCCATCTAAAAACAATGTCCATCAAGTTCTGAAATGCATCTCCAATAAAAAAAATTTTGCAACATTTGTGCTATTTTCTAGCCAGCTCTGCCCAGGCACTTAAGGAAAACAACTCAGTTATAAAATCCAAATCTCTGATGTTGTGATTATTATTCTTATTAATATGCATATGATAGAAGTTAGTGCCAAAATGACAGATTTACGATTTTGCAAAGGTATTGAATCAAAGGAGGAAGGTAAAAGCCACTATTACTCTCAAACCTAAAAGTGATAGACTATTTGGGTTGTTGTCTTATTTTTTTTCTCCCCTGTGCAGATGGCTGATAATGCCGTTTTTTTTTTCTTTTCTTTTCTTTTCTGGAAACACAGTAGGAATATAATCAGAAATATAAAACTAGCCACTGAAAGAAAGCATGTGCTCTCCTGTTTGGGAACTTTTCTGATTCTAGGTCTTTTCCGAAAAGTTTAGGGACCTGGAGGAACTGGGGAGCCGGGATGGTGAATGAGGAAAGGTGAGGGGGAACTCGTTTTAAGAACGGCCCCCCGAGTTCTCGTTCTGGCTTAGCAGAAATGAACCCAATAAGTATCCATGAGGATTCGGGTTCAAATCCTGGCCTTAGTCAATGGGTTAGGGATCCAGCATTGCCGTGAGCTGTGGTGTAGGTCACAGACGTGGCTTGGATCCCAAATCACCGTGGCTGTGGTGTAAGCCGGCAGCTGCAGCTCCGATTCGATCCCTAGCCTGGGAACTTCCATATGCCATGGGTGTGGCCCTAAAAAGACCCCTCCCCTCCAAAAAAGAGTCATCTTCCTCAACAGAGAGTGAAGATAAAGGGACATAAGAAAAAATCTGCAGGAGTTCCCTGGTGGCCTGGTGGTTAAGGATTTGGCATTGTCATTGCTGTGGCTTGGATCATTGCTGTGGCGTGGGTTCCATCCCTGGCCCAGGAACTTCCACTCGCTTTGGGCATGGCAAAAAAAAAAAAAAAAATCTGCAATCTGAATGTACGTCTTGCCTTTTGGACTTACAGACTCAAAAGAAATCCAGAGAGAACTAAAGAAGGAAGGACCCTGGAAATGGGAAGGAGTCCCCAGGAGAGGTTAAGACAAGCCCGGAACATCTGAATCTCTCAAGCTTTCCGTATGCTTTCCCATCTGCTGCTTCACTGGGTCCTTTTTCCAGCCAAGGAGGTTCCAGTATGATGGACAATTTTTTATTTTATTTAAAATTTTAAAAATTATAGTTGATTTACAATGTTCTATCCATTTCAGCCGTACAACAAATTGACGCGGTTAAAAATTCTTTAATATAGGCATTCTATTCCTCACATCCTCCTCCATCACGTTCCACGATGGGCAATTCTAGATTCTCAACAGAGAGGCAGAGCCTAGGGCTAAGGGGAGAGAGGTGACGAGCTCCCTGCCCAAGGTCACAGTCCCAGGACCTGTGCTGCCTCGGGCATTGGGAAAGCGAAGTGCACTTTTGGAAGCCGGATTAGGACTCAATACCTTCAGACACTGGAGCATTAATTCCATAACTGGTTCACTTAGGGAGAACTTCAGTTTCCCCAAACTCTCATCTTCCTCTGCTCCCGGGGTGGGACCAATAGCAGCATTTTATTACATACTCAACTTAGAATTTCAGCGGTAGAAAGGGTCTCAAAGCTTTCTGGTTCACAAGGCCCAGGATCAGCTCTCCAGATCCCACTGAAGCGCCATAAAGTAATAAAGCCAAAAGATGCTTAACGTGGCTTATAACTCTAGCTTTTGGATGCAGTCCCCCAACCTTGTCGAAAGCATTTTTGCTTCTGCTTTTGAATCCAGCCCACAAAGTATCAAGTCTTTGGCTTCGCCTTTTACTGGTCCTGTGACTCGGGTACGAATCTGGACCTCTCTGTGCCTTAGCATCCTCTTCCATGAGCTGAGGGGTCACAAACGTCCTCCCACGCAGGGTAAGGGTAGCAACTGGGTAGAAACGTGCAAAGACTGAGTTGCAACGAGTGAAGCACCCAGTAGATATTTAGCTATCATCTTCATCATCCCCACTGCTGGGAACGCAGGCAGGGCAAAATTTTCAATCACACTTGATAGGTGAGGAAAGTGAGGCTAACGGCGTCCTAGTCGAGTGACTCAGAGACCAGGCTAGATCTACATTCCTTAACTTCTAGTCCAAAGCTTGTCCCACCTGTTTTATTGGAATAAGTGCTGACATTCAGTGTTGGCGGGTGAGCCCAAATCGTCTTGGGGCAGGAAAGAAGGTCATGCCAAAGCAATCATAAAACAATAATAATAATAAAATATAAAACAATGATAAAAGGTGTCAGGCGTTTCTTCTCCGCACAGCCTCTTTCTCATTCTCATGCAGGATTAGGAATATTTCCTAGCCTTCCTAAAAAATTCAAGGCTGTGCATGGGTCCAAGGCCAAAAGGCCCAAGTCACAGGGTCACGCACATTTCTAGAGCCAGTGTGGGAGGCCAAAGCTGAACCAAGAACATTACTTGGAGTTGGTTTGTGATAGTTGGTGCTGCAAGATGGCCCTGCACACAGAGAACTTCAAAAAGTATACAGGTATCGAGGGACAGATAGAACTGCTGGGAGCCGCAAAGCCCAGACGACAAACAGACTCAGCGCCGCAGCGTTAGCAGATTTCCGTGGGTGCTGCTGGATGTCCCAGGACAGAAAGCCAGCCGTGAGTCCTTCAACTCACCAGCAAGGAAATCAGAGCACACTGATTTTTTTTCCATCCCTCCCCCTCCCCCAGGGAAGGGGCGGCTGTGCGATCAGAGGCCAAGAAGCCTTGGGGAGGCAGGATTTCTTCCTGCTAGGCCACTCGGGACCCCATCCAAGCAAAATCAAACTGTCCCCCACCTTTTCAACTTGCACTTGTGCTCAGAAAAAAATGTGTCAGCACTGACCTCAGACTTGAGGGCAGAATTCATGAGTCCCATGCTGGTTTCTAACTTGACTGCAGCATGACCCTGGCCCTTCTGTGGGTCTCAATTTCTTCTGCTAAGAAAAAGCAGAGTGGTCCTGCTGTACAGCACAGGGAACTATATCCAATCACTTGTGATGGAAAATAGTATGAAAAAAAGAATGTGTGTGTATGTACATAAATATATATATATATGTATATATATATATGACTGGGCCACTTTGCCGTGTAGCAAAAATTGACAGAACATTATAAATCAACTATAACTTTAAAAATTAAAAAAAAAAAAGGAAAGAAAAAGCAGGGTGGATGATGTAGCCACCCTGTCTGGCACCATAAATGAGTCAGCTGCGCACAGCTGGTTCCCCCTTGGCTGTGCTCATGGGCGTTCATTCTTGGACTATGTGGCGGCTGGAGCAGCCCCATCCTGAAGGCCCTCCCCTGCTACCTCTGCCAGTGAAAAAAAATCTTTTTTTGTCTTTTTAGGGCTGCAGCACAGCATATAGAGGTTCCCAGACTAGGAGTCGAATCAGAGCTACAGCTGCCGGCCTACGCCACAGCCACGGCAAAGCCGGATACTTGACCCACTGAGTGAGGCCAGGGACCAAACCTGCCACTTCATGGACGCTAGTCAGATTCATTTCCGCTGAGCCACAGCAGGAACTCCTACCTCTGCCAGTGAAATATTAAAGCCTTGGGGTGGCTGGCTGGGGTCTTTATCCCTGTCTAGAGAAACGCCTGCCTAAAGATAAATCAGGGCAGCCATTCTCTGTGCCTTGTATTTATTTTCTTAAAAGTCATGGAGGTCACAGGCTGCTGAGGACCAAGCTTGTGCCAGGAGCCCCCTGACCAGCTGGGGGACCCCTGCCTGCTCTTGGTGCCTTGGTTTTCTCACCAGCCAAACAGATCGAACACCATCTAGTTCTTCCAGCATCAAGACGGTGAGCAATTAATAGGCAGGAGGCCGTGCCGAGTCTGCAGTGTCTGGCTAAGGAAGGTACTCAATGAATGCTAGTGACTGATCTGATCATTCGGAATTATGCTTAAAAGCAGGTCAAGACAAGCAAACTCTCTTCTCTACCTGCAAAGCACTCAAATAAGTGGTTGCGGGGGGTGGGGGGGTGAATAAACGCATTGAAGAATGGATTCAGGGGCAAACTCCAATTATGAGATTTCCCCCCACTGCCCCAAACCCTCTTACCTACATAGTATTCAAGATGCTAAATTCATCGAAAAAGCACGAGGCATCATTCCAGTGGAGGTGATGTTATATTTCTCACACTTTCAATTGATAAAAAAACAATAGCATGGCATGTATCTTCTGTCTGCCATTGAGCCTGCCAGGTAGGCAAGATAACTATCATCATTATCAACAGCATATCATCTCTAATAAATCCTTATTTTGACATATATATTTTTTGGATATCAATATCTACCTCTTTTCTGTATCTTTATCTATATCCATATTTCTGTGTCTCTATCTTTTTCTAACATCTCGAGTCACAGCCATGTCTACACCTGAATCTATACTTGCAGGTCTATATACCACTTTCTCCATCTTTATTCCTTTCAAAGCCATATCCATATCTATACAAGGAAACCAAGTCTTCAGTGAGACTCAACAAACAGACAAAGGTCGTTGCCAGGACCTGAGAGAGGGCGTCAGACATCAAGGGTTTTGGCTTAAAGGCTCACCTTTGCTACTCCTCTCATCGGTCAAATAAGTGGGATTTTTAGGAGCTCCCTTTGTGACTCAGGGGTTAAGAACCAGACATAGGGTCCGTGAGGATGCAGATTCAAGCCCTGGCCCCGCTCAGTGGGTTAAGGATCCTGCATTGCCACAAGCTGTGGTGTAGGTCCCAGATGGGGCTAGGATCCAGTCTTGCTATGGCTGTGGTGCAGGCCTGCAGCTGCAGTTCTGATTTCACCCCTAGTCTGGGGACTTTCAAATGCCGCAGTTGCAGCTGAAAAAAGAAAACATAAATAAAGAAAGAAATGGGATTTAAAAAAAAATAAAAGGGAAGGGAAGAAAAAGAAAACAGGAAAGAAAGAAGGGAGCAATTTCTATTCACAAAGACCCATGTACGGCCAGGTCTCTATCGCATTTATTTCCATTAACTTACTGTCTTTGGTGCAAGACAGACAAGGGAATAGTCTTCAAAATGACCGGTCACAGTACAGTTATGTGGCATTTTCTGTATATCTTCTTGCATAAAATTCTTAGAAAGGTTTTAAAATGCCAGATGTTTTTAATTTATTTATTTATTGCCTTTTTAGGGCTGTACCCACGACATATGTTCCAGGCTAGGGGTCCAATCAGATCTGTAGCCGCCAACCTACGCCACAGCTACAGTGACGCCAGATCCGAACCGCATCTGCGACCTACACCACAGCTCATGGCAATGCCAGACCTTAACTCACTGAGTGAGGCCAGGGATTGAACCCGCATCCTCACGGATGCGCGTCGGGTTCGTTACCACTGAGCCATGACGGGAACTCCCCAGATGTTTCTCAAAGTTAGGAAACACAACAGATTTTTTTTTTTTTTCGCAGAGGGAGGATTAGGTAATTTATATTAACAACTATTTTGTAAAGGTATTCTGGAAACTTTCTGTATTAAGGCAGATCTAAGCTAGTATTTTAGAAGACACACCCCCTTTAATTTCTTTCATTTTTCTTTTCTCTATCTTTTCTTCACTCACAGTCTTTGTAACAGGAGATGGTGAAATAGTATAGTTGGACTGCCAGGATGATTAAAATTGATATTACTTTTGCAACTGTTTTGCAAGGTGGATCCCTAATTTTAAAACAAATTATCAAATATTTTAAGAAGTAAGATTGAAGATTACTCTTCACCCTCTCAAAATTTCAAGAATTGAATTGCTGTGACTAATTGGTAGGTTTTTTGGAATGAATGTATCTGATTTTAACCCAAGGCTTCTTTCCCCTGTTCATAAACACTAACAGATCTGCTCCATTTCACAATAATAATTTTTAGGGTCAGACTTCAAGGCCTTTTAATTCTTTTTTTTTTTTTTTCCAAATGTGAAATTTACAGAAGGAATAAAGCATACCTATTTAGTTTTGTAAATTGAGTAGCAATGTTTTAAAGAATATATTTTAAGAGTACCTTCTAGGCTAGAGGTTTGCAAAACATCAGCTGTTTCTCCTTGTGTGAGGTTTTGTTTATGCCCTTCTTTTAAATCTATTTCTGGTCTCCTGAATTTAGCACAGGTTGCTTAAAAAATCAAAAGCAAATATAAAATTTACTGGGAATCTTCTATAGAACTCGAGTGAAGCCATATTATAATTTTGTTTTCTGTTGTTGCTTTTAACTGTATGAATGATTTATGCTGTCTGTGTTTTTGGTTTCCTATATGGCAGAGGAATGCCATTCTCACACATTCTACTTACTCTCTCTTATTTCTCCTTCACTGCCTTGCCTTTGCCGAATTATTCAACTCAGACTGCCATGCCAGGGGAAAACTATGAACTTTTAGGCATTACACTTTATTTTTAAGAAGTCAAAGTTAACTTTTTCCAAAGTCCATTTCCATCCCTTAGAAATACCAAGAGTGGGTATATTTCCCAAGAAGAGGCGCTCCCCTGGTTTTTGTTCCACTTTTTGAAAACTTCCATTTCTTTGCAGCAGGTTCTAATTTATTTTGCAATTCACACAGCACGCTGTAAACATAATGTAAAGTTTTCGAAGCTTAATTAACAGCTAAGGATAATGGCAGGCCAAGTTTTTAGAGGCATTTAAGCTTAGCTCCAAGAAAACGAAGAGGCTTCTGTGCAGGAAGCTGTGAACTTGTACCTCTTAAAACAATGAAACAGGATTCAGAATCACGGCTTTGCTTTTGATGTTAGGACCAGCATACCTGCTAGCTTAACCCCTATCAGGCCAAGATACTTCTTGCAGGACCTCTGCTCTGGAGAAATTTTACACTTACGGAGATGAGGTAGCGGTAAGAGAAAATCCCAGGGTTCAGAAAAGCCACAGTTAAATTCCACAGGGGTGGAGGTAGAAACAGCAGCCCAGGTCTAGTGATGGGAACAGCTGCAGGGAGTGGGGTGGGGTGGGGGGCTGTCTCAGACAGGCAGCAGGGGCAGAAGAGGTTTGTTTCCTTTCCTGGAGGGAGTGCTTGATGTGGTCGCTTAGTCTCCCCTGGCCTCAGTTTTCTCATCTGTAGAATGGGGCTGAGAATCCCACAGGTAGGCCATCGTGTCTTCGGTGCTGGGCGCATCCCCATAACTGTCTGGATAACTGGGTCACGTCTGGCTTAGTCACTACCTCAAGGGCCTTGGATAAGACCGTGCACCTCTCTGGGGTCTCAGTTTACCTACTGTGTAAATGATGGGGCTGAATTCTAGCTTCACATTTCTCCCAGGGTGGGTGGAAGGGACCTGGGGGATCAAGAGGGCCAGTCTGTGCAGACTGCCTAGTCACCAAAGGTCTCAATGTAGATTTTTGATCGTCTCACCAAATGGGGACAATGTCAAGGTAAAAAGGCACTTCTCATCGCATGGTATGGTGTACCTCCAAATGCAGCCATCTGCCTGAAATACACCACTACTATTTACTTATTATTAATAATTCTTTAAATTACTGTGTCAGCTGCACACTTTCATTCCATTGTACTGTTTGTGTTCGAAGGTTATTTTATTATTCGGGGTGTCTGGCACACTTTCACTAAAAAAAAAAAAAAATTCCAGCCCCTCAAAAAAAAAAAAGCTCTCACGGTTTTAGAATTCTCTCTGTAAATCCAAGTGGGGTTTTTATGTCACTTTAGGGACCCATCTAGCACCTCTCCTAGACAAAATGCTCGGGGGCAGCTGGAAGCCGCTGTTCTGGTCTGCAAGGCCCGGGGAACCCGCAGGACACGATGGGGCACCAGGCAGCGCGCATTGGCGCCGTGGGCGGAGGCTCACCGACCCGCGCGGGAGGGAGGGTACGCTGACTTCCGAAAGAAGGGCGAGGTGGCTCCTGCTTTCGGAGCCAGTGCCTCCAGCCACCTGTTGTTGATCCAGGGGACAGTCTCTGCCCTGCAATTCGGAAGTCGAGGGGTACAAGAAAGACTGGGCGAAAGCGGTAGGTCGGAGGAGGCAACAGTCGTTTCCTGGTTTCTTGGGAAAGGAGTGAAAAGGTTGGTGCGCTGACCAGAGCCCCACTCGGCTCCGCGTTTTCATCAAGTGTCCTGGCTGTGAAGAACTTAACAACAGTAATAAAGAAAGAAAGAAAGCCATGGGAAGCCACGCCGCCCGGGTCGGCCCTGCAGGGTCCAGGTCGCCTGGCCCTGCGCAAGGGTGGCGCGCCCTCCCCGGAGCGTAAAAACGCAGCAGCCCGGCGCCCAGCCCGGGCTCTCCAGGTTTCTGGGCTCCTTGATGAGGCTCCGCGGAGGATGCGGCGGGATCAGTGACCCCAGAGAAGTCCCCACACCTCTAGCTGGTTTGCAGACATTAACGTGCGCCAGGATGCCCTGCGACTGGGGTGACCGCGGAGGGTGGCGCGAGTCCAGCGCCGAGGGAGCCTGTCCCCCAAGCGGTGCGCTCTGGCCCGCCGCCCGAGGAGCGCGCAAGCCCTCGTTCCGAAATCCCCCCAGCCTGTCTAACTTTTTTTCTCTTTCTAAAGAGCAGCCTAATTTGACAAGATCAGTTCTCCCCGCGATGACAGTCCTTGTCTCCAGCCCCAGAGCTGTAGGGGGCGGGCGCGGGTCTGCCTTGGCATCGCTACCATCAGAGGACCGGAAGGTGGCTCGGGAACATCAGGCCCGCCCCGCGCGCCTGGCGGGGGCGCAGCGGGTCCAAAGGGTCCAAATTGGAGCTCGTTTTTGTTTTGTTTTGTTTTTGTGGTTTTTTTTGTTTGTTTGGCTTCCAGGAGCGGTGATTTCACCGCTCTTGTGTGATTACCTGAATTTAATATATACTTTTACTATTCTCTTGTTTTCTTCACGATTGAATCTGCCCTTCCGCCTGGCGCGCCCCAACCTCCCCCGGATCGCAGGCACCGGGCCAGGCGCAGGCGAGCGCACGCAGTTGAAGTCGCCGGGTCCTGGCGCCGCTGGGATGCGCGGGGCCCGCGGGGAGACGAGGAGGGAGCCGGCCTCCAGGTCAAGGTCTGCCAGAGCCCCCAACCCTGTGGGTCTAACGGGCAACCGGTGTCTCGGCTCCCCACCTTCTTGCCACTCTGCACCGGGGTGGGTTTCTTTTCAGGGTAAAGTGAACTGAGGTCTTTCTTGCTTCTAGTTTGTCTAAATCTGGATGAGTTCTTGCCCAGGGCCTACCTCCCGCTCCCGGTAAACACAGATTGGAAAGAAAAGTCAGTGTCCCTAGCACACCGCTCCCCCTTGCCCAGCCAGGTCTTTGTTTCTGTTATCTCTTTTTTTTGGGGGGGGGGGGCTCACCCGCAGCATATGGAGGTTCCCAGGCTAAGGGGTGCAGTCAGAGCTGCAGCTGCCGGCCTGTGCCACAGCCATGGCCACGCAGGAACTGAGCTGTGTCTGTGACCTGCACCACAGCTTAGGACAACCCTGGATCCTTAACCCATTGAGCGAGGCCGGGGATGGAACCCGCATTCTCATGGATACCAGTCAGGACTGGGGATTGTTGTTCCACCCGGCCACAAAGGGAATTCTCTTGCAGTCTTTAATGTACAGGTATTTCTAGCCCTACAGGGCTGTGTCACTACAGAGCCCTCATGCCTGTAGAGGGTCCCGGACTCCCTGGCAAGCCCCTCTGCTTCCAGAATTGGCCTTTTCCGGTTTAATGCAGTGCCTTCTACTTGCCCCTAGGACGGGGGATCAATGCCAAGCTGACAGTGGGCCCTTGGGATCCTTAAATAATGTCAGAAAGAGCTTCAGGGGTGTCTGCCCTGGCTTCACTTGGATTAGTAGCCCCACTAATCGCTCCACAGGGTGGTCCTCAAACGCCCTGCCGGGCCTCCCGTGCAGTAGGTGGAAACTCACTCCCCCTAGTCAAAAATCCTGGGTGGAGAGTCTCCTGCCGCAGTGGGACTTTTTTGGGCAAATTCCTTACATTTTCTTGTCTTGGTTTCTTTTTCTGTGGAATTGAAGAAAACAGTAATACACGCGTGTCTTGACTGCAGGGTCGTGGTGAGGGTGGGAGGTGATTCTGTGTTTGTGAGCACTTTGCGAAATTCCAGATCGCCCTACTTAGGTGACAGGGATGGGAACTGCGTAAGAGGGTGGGTGCAGCGCAGACACACCTGGGAGGGTGCAGCGATCTCACTGATTAGCCTCCGTCAATGAACAATGCAAAGCTGAGACCCTCTGGGGCTTGGCAGAGGCTATGTTTGCAGTTAACTCTGTTCTTTGAACAGTTTTCACTCTGTTCTGTTCTTTGCAGAAGCTCCTTCCAGAAGAAAGTCTGAGGCTTTTAAGGAAGTTTGACAGGCTGGGCCCTTTAGTGGAGCGAGATGTGTGGCCCCAGCCTCAGTTCCCCAAGCTTCCAAGAGCAACCCTGAAAGGTGGGGACCAGTGCAGGCCCACCCACAGCTATTGGGCACCTGAGCCCCCCCCCCCCGCCCCAGAAGCCCGTTCCTGATCCTTCTTTCATCTCAAAATCGGGCCTGATGGCACCTGTATCATGTCCTGGAAGCATCAGAGACAAGACTCACAGAGAAAGCTTTCGCTGCTCTGCCAAGCTCGGGGCCAAAGCCATGGCCACGTATAATCTCAGTTGAGGTAGGTACTGTTAATATGGCCAGTTGACCTAGGAGAAGTGTCACCAAATGCAAGTTCATGTGCCCAAAGCACAGTGAGGCCAGACAAACTGAAATGTCAGAGTCTGGAGCAGAGAAAGATTTATTGCAGGTTTATTGCATTTTTAAAGCAAAGTGAGGGCCGGGGCGCAGTCGGTGGTCTGTTGTTGCAAACTTCTTGGTGAAGGAATCTTTTGTTCTTGCAGCTGTCCATGTAGGTCAGGTCGCGGTGTCCTTGTAACCCTCTAACAAGACAAACTGCTCTTCTCTGTTCTGCAACTTTTTATATCTGTTTGAGTGGGGAAATGTTATACCCTTAAAGGTCAGAGCCTTGAGCATGGGCTGTCCTGGATATTTCAGGCTCTAGGCAACATTCTTAATTGGCAGCCAAATCAGTAGAAGACAAAGGCTTAAGTAAAAGAAAGATCTGATATGGAATCCGATGTGTCCTTCCCTGTTATGGGAGCATTGCAGAGGCAGAGAGCGGGGGTGCAGTGTGCCCTCCAAATAAACGGTGGAGCTGGGATTCCACTCAGCCCGTCCGAGCCCAGAGCCCACATGTGGAACCTCTTGAGCACAGTGCGTGGCACCTAAGCTGACACCCAATCCTGGGAGGCACATCGTGCTGTTTTAAAGGAAAACCAGGCTTCTCCCAACTTGACCCATCCCCGTGCACCTGCTGTTTCCCTTTTTGTGTTTAATTGTGAGGTTGATGGGGGAAGCCTGTGGCATTCATCTCTGGAAGCACTTTTATCAGAACTGAAATCTTCCAAGCTTGCATGGCCTACTTTGAAACTCGGTAATGAGTATGGATGGACGGTAGTTTCCTATGAATATGGAGGAGGGGGTGGGGGCGCCCGGCGGGTGGATTACTATTTAACATTAACCGCTGGTAACCTTTCCTCCTCTCTGACTTGCCCGCGATATTATCCTGAGAAGGGTCAGCCCCGGATGCTTTTTTGCAAAATACAATTAGTCACTTCTGGCCACATGTGTTCGCCCTGGACCTTATTTGCCAACCGGTATAATTATTAGAAGGATCTTCTAATTTTATTTGAAATTCTAAGTTGACACATGTGTCAGGGTGCCGTGACACAGCATTGTGTTTAATTTCTTTTGTTAGCCTCATTTGGACTCCGGAAGAATTACGCTCAGATCTCTACCCTGTTCGCTTCCTTATTGCCATAGTTACGTATCAGAGCCATGGATCCCAGCCTTGAGGATTTGCTCCGAAAAAAATCCCTCCCTGTGCCGTGTATTGTCCTTCATGAGTACAAATAAGGGCCTCTTCAGGTGGCTTGGTCATAGCTTGAACCTGCAGGCGTGGGTGTTCAGAACTCATTTTGTACCTGCTGTTCCCTCTGTCTGCAATGCTTTTCCCTTCTCTTCGTCAGTTTGGTGAGCTCCTGTTGATTCTATAAGACTCAACTCAAGCCTTCCCTTTTGCAGCCATCCCTGACGGCAACAGTTGGCCGCGTACCCCTACGCTCTCGTGTACCTCTCTCCATCAGAGCGTGTATTGCCCTCTGCTGCTACCATATTTTTATGTTTCTGTTAAATTCTGATCACCTGGTGTGTGCGGTTCTCATTGTAGACTCTGAAGGCAGACATCCTAGGCTCATGTTTTGACACCCACACTCCCTTGCCACGTGGCCTCATTTGTGTCAGGAGACTGATAATATTGCCTGACTCCCAGACTGATAGGATTCAAAGACGTTATGTAATTCAAGATACCTGATCTTGCATCAGGCACTCAATAAATATTCAGTATGATGGTGACGTTGTCTTCCTTGCGGGCTGTGAGCTTATCGGGGGCTGTGAGCAAAGTCTTAGAATTTATTCCCATTTCCTTGACACAGAGTGGGTGCTGTGTTCCTGGTACTTGGCACATAATATGCGCTCAGTTACTATTTTCAGGAAAAAATGAGAGAGGCAGAGTTTGTTAATGAGGACTCCAAATGTCAACTACCGCAATTCATTGATTACCCAGCATTACTACAGTATTTATACTGCAAGCAAGACACTGTGCTTGGTTCTGCAGTGGATAAAAACGAAGTATCAACAGCTCGGATCTGGCGTGGCTGTGGCTGTGGTGTAGGCTGGCACCTGTAGCTCCGATTAGACTCCTGGCCTGGGAACCTCCGTATGCCGCAGGTGCGGCCCTAAAAAGCACACAGAAAAAGCATTATGCCCATCACATGCTGGCACAAGAGAAAAATAACTGTATGCTGGCAGCACTGATTCCTTTAATCCACAGTACCAGGCTGGGGTTAAAACCCATGTCTCCCAGGAGACTGGAGCCACTGCAATCGGATTCTTAACCCACTGAGCCACAGAGGGAGCTCCTGGTCCCCTTTCTAATCCATCTTCACTTTTGCCTGACTTTTCTTATTGCTAGGCATCTAATCATGCCCAGAGGTTAAGAAAGCTGAAGAAATTTAAGCCCGAGGGCTACTCATATGGACCCCTTTCACATTTTCACAGGATTATAAGGTTCTTTCTTTCCTTCTCTCCCTTCCTTCCTTCCTTTCCTCTCTCTCTCTCTTTCCTTCCTTTCTCCCTCCCTTCTTTCTTTTCAATTTTATCGGAGTACAGTTGACTTACAGCGTTGTATTAGTTTCAGGTGTGCAGCAAGGTGACTCCGTGATGCTATAACTATATCCATTCTTTTCCCCTATGTAGATTATTACATCCATTTTCTTAAAGATCCCCTCCCCCAACCGCTTTACGCCTCAGGCCCCGCCATGACTGCATTTGCCCCACTGTGCGGCTTAAACACGTGATGACGCCCCGGTACCTGGAAGGGCGAACACCTGCTATGAGCCACCGGGTGTATGAGTTTGTCCAGGTAACGCCCAGACTCTGAGGCTGGGATGCGACCCCCTTCATAATCTGAGCAGATGCCACCTTGGCCCACCTTGCCCTGGAGCCAGCCGGGCTGCTTGCTCTCGACAAGTGCGCTGTTTTGTCTTCCCGCCTCTAACCAGGTTTTCCTCTGCCTCGGACGCCCCACGCCTCTGCCTGTGCAACAGTCCCAGCGCCCTTCCAGCACCGCTCACGTTTCCTTTCTCCCCACGTCCCCCCACAGACTCGTGACTCCCACTCCCCGTCCCGGCACGCTGCTCAGCCCGCTTCGGTGGTCCTCCTGCTGTGCGATTCTGCTTTGTCACTGACGGGCTGTTTTCCCTCTGGGACACAAGGCTTTGCCAGCAGGACTGTCAGATTGCCACTCATATGCCTGAACTTTGAGCCTGATGTCTGTCTACACAGTCAGCAGCCTCCTTGCTTGGGGAAAGGAGCGCCGGATGGGCAGGTGGGGAGGAAGGGGGAGGGGACAGAGGGGAGGAGGGTTTTTGTGTAATTTGTCCAACGAGCGTTAGAAAAAACAGATTTTACAGTTTCAGAGGAGGAAGAGATGATTTGGGCTGCCCGGAGAAGGGCCCTCAGCTTGACTTTAAAGGCTAAAGAGGTAACTGGACTTCACAGTGACCGGTGGACCAGGAGTCACTGTTTGGGTTTATGAAAAGACATCTGTGTGTTTTTTTGGTGTTGTGCCCGCCCACATTTAAATCGCAAGCCTTAAAAACATACATTGGAGATGATTGCCGTTCACGAGCGAGAGCCCAGTGTTTACTTTTTGAGCAGCTACTTGGAGAAACAATGGCTTTTTGTTTCCAAAAATCATATACTGCTAACGTCAAAGAGCATTTTGAAAGGCGTCTTCAATAGCACGTGGGAAATTAAAGCATCGCTCTAGATCAGAAACGGGAAAAGAGTTCTTTTCTGTTCTCTGTGAGTCGCATTATGCGGTAACATTTGCGAAGATAGCCTCGAAGTTAAATTTTCTTGGATCCTGGCATGTGACATGGCAAAAATCAAACGCATTGTTTGTTTGACAAGGTTTGAGGACCGGAATTTAGAAAGGCGCTTGGTATGGGAGACGGCTGAATTAATGCTGTTGAAATCATGGTTATAAAGATTGATAAGGAAAGTTCATTCACGAAAAACTATAATGGCAGGTGGAATAATGACGGCATTCATCATCCGTCAAAGGCGTTTATTAAGCACCCACAGGTACTTGGCAGCGTATGGCGGGCCCCGCAAGTTAGACAGACGTGGTCCCTATTCAGCCAAGAGCTTGCCATTGTGCGCCTCCTTTGTTGGGAGTACAACGTCTCTCTTGTCATTGGTGCCTGAAAGACACTCCTTGTCATCATTTGTGCTGTCTGGGTTTCTGATTTTCAAGGTGGGGAGGGGGCAGGCCTTTTTTGTCATTTCTTTTAATTATGCCACACGAAGTGGAGTTCATCCTCCTGGGAGATGTCGCCTCTGTGGGTGGGTGAGCTTGCAGGTGGGCACCACCCACGTTCAGTCGCAGCATCCTCGGGAAGATGGGTGGCTCACTGTGGGCGGTCACTGGACTCCTTCTAAAAGCAACCACAGGGCTTTACCTGTCTCTCCCTTGGAACCCCTGGTCCCCGTTCCTGCCTGTTCTGGTCTGGACTGGGAGCCTGAGTGAGATGCCATGGGGGCCTTTCCCAGGACAGAAGCCCCTTCCGGTTCTCTGCTTCCCTCTTGTCTTTAGAAAAACTTTAGCCAAGGAATGCGTTTAATCAGAGAAAGGAGAAAAGGCAGAGACAAAGGGACACGATCCAGCAGAACAAAATAATAATAGTTTAGCTATTAAGCAAAGTTAAGGACCCTTAGTTCTTCCTCAAGAGCTATAGATAATATTCTGAACTGTCGCCTTTGAACCGTTTTATAGTGAAAACCCCACTGGGTGGAAGAAGTCACCTACATGATGCCCAGACCGTGGCCATGACGTAAAGAGCCGCAGTTCTGAGAACTGGCCTCAAAGAAACGGGAACAAACAGACCGTGGAACTGAAGATTAGCTGTACTTAAAACAATCAAGATGACGCTGATCAGACCACCGTGAGACCTGTTTCAAGATGACTGTCAGAGCTGACTGTGCTGTTTTGCATGGAGCTCCCCCAACCTGTGGACCCCAGATCTCCCCTTTAGAATCTCTTGCCCAGTGATTGGCAGTGGGGAGTTGGCCTTCGGACAGGAGTCTGCCTTCTCCCCTGGTTGCTGGCCTCCGGATTAAAGAAGATGCTCCTTTCTGCCACCTCTTACCTCTTGAGTATTAGCTTTTGAATGGCAAGCAGCCAGTTCTGAGCTTGGTAACAACTGTGAGCAAATTGAGGTCCCCGTAAGCCCTCAGCACCGGGCTGGTGCCGTCTTGCCAGAAATAAGCTGTTTTTTTCTTTCTTTTTTTTTTTTTTTTTTGGTCTTTTGTCTTTTTAGGTCCACACCCATGGCATATGGAAACTCCCAGGCTACGGGTTGAATCAGAGCTACAGTTGTCAGCCTACACCACAGCCACAGCAATGTGGGTTCTGAGTGACATCTGTGACCTACACCCCAGCTCAACGGCAGCACGGGATCCTTAACCCACTGAACGAGGCCAGGGATCAAACCCACATCCTCTTGGATCCTAGTTGGTTTCGTTAATCACTGAGCCACGATGGGAACTCTGAGATAAGCTGTTTGTTGACTGACCCAGGGAGGCACTGAAAAAATCCACAAAGCAATGGAAGATCAGTGGTGGATCTTTGCAAACGTTTGTGACACTCAACTTCAGATGTATTGTATGGTGCGCACATGGACACATGCGGACACACTGTAGACAGATCAGTGTCCGCTAAATTGCCCACGTGCACAATGTGAAGTGTGTCTAGCTCTGGTCACTAAAAGCTGACTCCAGGCAAATGGAAATGGAGGGCGGGAGATGTTGTCCTGAAGCATATTTCTATGGACACATGCTGTCAGCTGGCAGACCTGTGACTGACCCAGAGCTCCCCATCACAGTCGGTGGCAGAAAAAAGAAATGCATCCAGTTCATGATTTTTAAAAATACCGTGATTGTGGGCAAAAAGCGCCTATGCTGAACTTTCATGTCGTGTCATACCCTTGTGTTCATACAAGATTTCGACAGAAAAAAATCAAATTACAGAACATTTTTGTATTTGGGGGGAAACTTGTTGATGATGTTGCCTGTCATTTTATGAAGAGCTGAGTTGTATGCATCCCAAGAGACTTTGAAGATTAACTTGTTGGCTTGTGGTTGAGGCAGCAGGGATTAGAAATTCAGTGAGTCTTCTTTATCTCCTTGACCAACAGGGAGCTCACCTTTACATGTTGTCACTGATGAAGGGAGCTTCCTGGCACATTGCTTCTTCTGAAAGGCAGCATCTTCATACTGTCTTAATTTGTGTCCGAGTTCACGTGTGTATGTTTCTTACAAACAGCTTCAGATCCTTTTGAAAGTTAAATCTATATATGTACACACATATATTTATATATAAATGTTAACTATATATAATATATGGGTCTGTGTGTGTATACAGACTTTATATGCATATAAATACATGTACATATAAATATCTATATACATATATCTGTCTATGTTTTTATCTCTATGTGCACACAAGTCATTCATAAATCTGTGCAACAATAGTCATGAGCATCTACTAGTTGCCAGGTATCCTCTGGTTCATTGATGAGGTAACCATCGCATCTGTCAACCACTCCTGTCCTTTTGGTGTCACCCTTTTCCTTTGCACGGCAACCTTCTTTAACTCGCATCTCAGTTCCTCCAGCAGCTTCCCACCTGGCAGTTCTTCCTTGATTCTTCTTTTCTACTTGTCTGCTGATTTTTTCCTGCAGCTTAGTTTTTATCTCAGAGGCTTCCTACTGTGGGCCCCCACCATGATAATTATAGTAGTGGTTGATCAGAGGCAGTGTCTGCCCTGAGCTCCTGGCTCTGTATGTATTATCTTATTTAAACCCAACAAAATCTGTGAGGTCATCACAATCATTTTTCCCATATCACGAGGGAGGGGACTGAGGCTCAGGAGGCTGAAACCGCTTGCCTAAGACCCCTCCGCTGCTCCAGGGCTCTCAGACTTCTAAGCTTGTGGTCTCAGTTCTCTTGATGTATGTTCTCCTGTGGGTGCTGTTCCAGCCTTGTGGCTTTCTGGTCCCTGATCTCAACCCTGGCTCTGAGCTCCTTCCTGTGCCTCTGCTCCTTTCCTCAAAGGAAATGGTCTCACCTGTCCTGTTTTAGAAATATTTGCAGTGGTCCTGGGCAGATCTCAGTGCTGGTGGACTTAAGCTGAGGTTGCCAGTGGGGCTGCGCTCGTGGCAGTACATCATGGAGCCCCAGAGTGGTGGGAACCAAACTCCACCTCGAACTCTGCATTTCCAGTCCAAGTACCAGACATCTCCAGGGGGCAGAGGAGTCCTGGAGCAGGTTCAGAGGAGTAGTTCATTGTTCAGTGGTGAAGCGGAGGAGGGAATTCAGGCATTCAGCAGGAGGCTGGTGCCTCCCTAGACTGCTTCGTAGCTTGAGAATCCATGGTTCATCCATAAAGACTTGGGCTGCACTCACGTTTGCCCCTCTCCAAATCCCCGCAGCACCAAGAGTTGAGTCACACTGGTTAGATGCCTTTTGGTTGCAAGCAACAGAAACCATCGTGAACTGGCCTAAGTACCCCGGACACTTTCCTTCGCTCATCTGGCTGGTAGTTTTCGTAGACATGGCAGTGAGTTCTTATGCCGTCATCTTCCTACCGCTGTATAACATTTGTTCCCCAGCAAGGGCTCATGGCCTGATGAGCAAAGAAGCATACAATGGCACCAGCTTTTGAGCAGAGACAAAGCTTTATTTTGAGGTCCACTGGCAAAGAGAAGGTCTCCAGTCAGTCTCTTCCATCCTGGGTTCTGAGTGAAACTTAACGGGTTGAGGGGACAAGCTGATTGGCTAGTCTCGAATCAGTCCCTATGTGATCATCAGCTGCCAGAAGCCAGATTCTCACTTCCTAGAGGGCTCTTGTGGCTACACTTCGTTCTTCGAGCTCCATAGACTGAATTCTTGGTTACAGGGTCATCCTGGAGACGCAGGTTCCCATCTTGCACACGGGCAGGGCTGTTTATGTAGAATAACATCAAGGTTTGATTAATTAACAAGCCGTTTTAAGGAAGCAAAAATATTTTCGACTCCACTGTTATGCCTTGAGCACAGAGAAGACATTCAGTAAACTCTTTGGCACCGTTGTAGGCATTTGGGATCCCAGCAAATAAAATAAGCCCTGCCTTCTTAAAACTTACCTTCTTCAGGGAGGAAAAGATAATAAATGACAAAGAAATATGGCGTTGTGCATGTGTTAGAAAAAAAAAACAGTGCAGGTTAAGGAGGTGAAGAATGCCGAAGGATGGGGTTCTGGGAGGGACCGAGTATGGTCTTAAAAAGCAGGGTTATTGAAAAGGGAGCATAGTTGAAAAGGGCTTAGGAGGGAGCCAAGTGGGAGTTCCCTTCGTGGCTCAGTGGTTAACGAATCCGGCGAAGAACCATGAGGTTGCGGGTTCGATCCCTGGCCTCGCTCAGTGGGTTAAGGATCCGGCATTGCCGTGAGCTGTGGTGTAGGTTGCAGACGCGGCTCGGATCCCGTGTTGCTGTGGCTGTGGCGAAGGCCGGTGGCTACAGCTCCTGTTAGACCCCTAGCCTGGGAACCTCCATGTGCCGCGGGTGCGGCTCTACATTAAAAAAAAAAAAGGCAAAAAGTAGGGAGCCAAGTGGAACATTCTAGAAGGAAAAGTGAATGCATGGGCCCTGAGTTAGGAGTGTGCCTGGCTTGTTGGAGGAATAGCATGGAGGCCGGTGAAGCTGGAGCCTGGCATTTAATTTTTCCTTAAGTGTGAAAGGAGAATTCCGCTTTTGGTGGGTTCTTCTGCTGAACATCAGGTGGTCTTGCGGTTTTGAGAGGTCATCGCTCCAGCATGTGCTTCCTCTTGAACTTGAACTCTTCTGTTTTTCGAAGATGGAAGCCCATCAAGGTTTACCGGTCGTGTGGGTTCCGAAGGATGCTGCTTTTTTTTTTTTTTTTCCCTAAAAAAGCCTAGCTTAGGGAGCCGCTCCTGTTTGTAGATAAATTTCAAAAACATCGCCTTCCAGATGCTGTGTCTGCACAGCCCATTTTGGATGCCTGACATTTAAAATCCTGGAAACGAAACCTCCCGTGTCTTGTATCTCTTTGGAAATGATGAATTTCAAATGAACTCAAGTTAATGTAGTGCTTGTGAAGGGCGCCAGACAAACCGCGTTCAAAACTGTAGGCTCTCGACAAAACAGGTCCAGGAGGACCGCTCTCAGCAGATGGCTCTGCCCTCCCAGCCTCGCAGCACACCCAGCCGTCGCCTCTTGGCACGAAAAGGTATTTGTGTTTACTTCCCCTCACCATCTCGCCTGTGGGTGACCATGTGATTTCCAGCAAATTGTCTTACCACGCGCGCGTTAGTAATTGGATAACTAATCAAATTTCGATTTTAATTGGAACGTTTGGTGTCAGGCAGGTGCAGCCGGGGACACGTAGAGGGTTTTTGGTCTGGCCTTGTAACTCACGGGTAACGAACGACTTTGGTCACGCAAACGTACCCCCCTTGAATAAATGTTAGCGGTAGACACTGTCTCTTGACGGTGATATTGATCAAAGTGAGCTCCACTGTTGACATTCGGGGCCAGACTGTTCTCTGCGAGGGGGGCTGTCCTGTGAATCGCAGGACTTTTCGCCACATCCCTGGCTTTACCTACTGGATGCTAGTAGCACTTCCTCTAGTTACCAGATGTCCCCTGGGTGACGGCACTGCTGTGGACCATCAGATGCCAACCTCTGGGCGACGAGGATCAGCCCCTGTATTGCCAGAGTACCTTCATAACTACAGTGCTTTTGACACAAGCACCCCACCACTTGGATACGATGACACCTTATAATGATAAAGACAGGAGCCTACACCTCCTTATTAATGCATCTTCTTTTGTCTTGTTATAGCGGTGATAACCTGTGTATTTTAGAAAACTCAGGAGCCAAACAAAACTGTAGCATTGAGCTACAATTCATCTGTGTTCTCACCAGCCATCAGCAAACTGCGGTTCATGTATCTAGTCTTTTTCGTGCATACATCCATGTGAATGTCAGGAGATCCACTTTTGCTGCAAAAATAAGATCATGCTTTTTGTACTCTGTCCTAATCTGTTTCCTTCCCTGTGCGAAACATAACTTGTTTCCTGCAAAATACTCTCACCCGTGATTCTAATAGCTGCGTGGTGTTGCAGCATGGACGTGTGGAGATGGACTGTAATTTACTCACTAGTCCCCTACTCTTGGCGTTGAAGTTGTTTCCAGTTTTTCTCTGTTAAAGGCTGCTTTGATTATTTCTTTTTTCACGTGCAGTACGCTGAGACAGACCGGGAAATGGGATGCTGGATTTCGGTCAGGGAGGAGGGGGTGAGTGGCAGAGAGGGGTTGAGAACGACGTCGGGGGTATGAGGCTTAGTCACAGGGGGAGAGGAAGACAGTTCCATTGACTGAGATGGGATGAAGAAAAGGGGAGGCGTCTCGTGGCGAGCCTGCTCACTTTGACAGCGAGCTGCCCCCTACTGGAGATGTCTGACGGCCTAGTAAAAAATCCAGGCTTGGGAGTTCCTGTTGTGGCACAATGGTAAAGAATACGACTAGTATCCGTGAGGATGTGGGTTTGATCCTTGGAGCTGCTATGAGCTGTGGTGTAGGTCGCAGACGCAGCTTGGATCCCACATTTCCGTGGCTGTGGCTGCAGCTCTGATTTGATCCCTAGCCTGGGAACTGCCGTATGCCGCAGGTGTGCCCCTAAAAAAGCAAAGAAATAAAAATTAAAAACAAAACAAAACAAAAAACAGGTTCCGAGCCCAAGGTAGTTGTCCTTGAAGTGGAATTGAATCCTTAAACCCAGCGCTGTCCAGCAGAAGTCTGACGCAAGCCACATGTGAAATGTCTGGATTTCTAGTGGCCACAATAAAAAAAAATAAGTTAACAGAAACAGGTGAAATTACTCTAATAGCATATTTCATTTCACCCAGTGTTTCCAAGCTACTATAACAGCGTATGCAAATTAGCCACGTTTCTGGTGTTTGGTGGCCATGCACAGCTGTGTCTACCATATTGGACAGGGCAACTTGGAGCCGTGACATCACAGCAGTGTTTGTTCGTCTTCTGGGGGATATTTGGCGATGCCTGGGGACACTTTGGTTGTCACAGCTGGAGGGAGTGCTGCTGGCATCTCCGAAGACCAGGCACGTGGTGAAACAATGAAGAGGAAGGTCCTTCAAGCGAAGAATTACCCAACCCAGACTGCCTATAGTGCTGAGGTTGAGAGACAGTTGTCAACAGCTAACATGTGTTCCGGGGGCCAAGGTGTTCCCTTAGGTGTCAGGTGTGGGCGTGGAGCTCTGCAAGCATGTCACAGAATTCTCGGAGCAGCCCTACGAGGTAAGCTTGGTTACAGTTCCCGTATGAGTGATGCATGAACTGAGGTCTAGGGACGTGAAGTGCATTTGTCCAAGGTCGTGGAGCTGCGGTTCGAACTCTGGCCATCTGACCCAAGAACAGAGAGAGCGAGGGACTTAGGGGCGTCAGCGTTGGCCTTACCCTAAATCGGCTGAGTTACCCAAAGCATCGGCTCGAGTTCAAGATATCATCTTTCAGTTGGTGGCACATCTACATGGCGCAGTTGTACTTCTGTTTTTCTCCTTCTGGATTTTTAAAAATTAGGCTTGCTTACTCGGTCACGTCAGTGGGGTCTGATGAAAGACCATCTCATCTCAGGTGCTCCCGATCGGCTCTTAGTCTTGGGGAAGCCAGGTAGGCTCTCTAAATTCTAGGCATCTTCATCTATAAAACAGGCACCAATAACGCTTCCCTCGCAGGACTGATGTCGGGCCTGAATGTACAACGTCTTTGAAAGCCTTTCACGCCTCTTCAGTAGCTGCCTAACACATCCAAGTCAGAACTGTGCTTCCGTGTCCTCCAGGTTTTCAACCCTGTCATCAGTAAAGGGACAGATCTGATCCCTGACTTTGAAGGACCAGAAGACCGGGCGCCCTATCCTCTTCTTGAAGCTCCCGGTCTTGGGAGCAAGACCCTGGTCAACAGAATTAGGTTTCTGGAGAACCGAAAAGAGTCATTGCCAGAACTCTTCCGTGTGCCTGGTGCCTGGAAACATTTTAGGAGCCGTATGATTTCTGAGGCAGAATAAAACTGGAGAGGTAGCATCCAAAATAGCACATTAAGAAACAACAACAAAAAAAAAAAATTCTGAGCAAGGGCATTTGCAGTATGGAAGTGGAATGTTAATTGAAATCTGACTCTGCCAACAGGAGCTTTGGAAAGAGCCCAATCAGGATTAGACTAATTAAGACATCTTTTAAAATTGAACAGGTTGGACTGTCTTAAAGAAGAATTGAACCAAATGAAAACTAGATGCTAAGGAATGTGACTCCGGAGGGTTGAAAAAGCAAAACAAACAAACATGCAAATAATTACTGTAAAGTCAAAGGAGAGAGAGAGAGAGAGAGAGAGGGAGAGAGAGAGAGATGCTGGCTCCATGGATCCGGGCGAGTCAGACTTCCTGTACCAGAAATGAGATTTTCTAACATGTCGCTGACATTGGCAGGTTGGTTTAGTTGTTGGGCCGACGTGTCATTCAAAGCACCTTTGGAAATAAGCTGCTTTCTTTTACAGGCTATTCTGGATGTTTTTTTCGGAAATATTTCCTGGACTCTTACACTATGACATAAAAAACCCCAAAGACCAGACTATTCCAACAGTGCTCATTTTTAATGGACAGGATCGTATGATTTAAAAAAAAAAAATGTTTTAACACCTCTTATCTCTTGGCTCTTCTTCCTTTGTTTCCTCTGGAGCCAATCAAAAGGTCTTTATTTTAATGTGTTGCTAAATAAAGTAGCAGTTCTACAAAAAGCTCAGAGAAGATGCCTAATTTTTAAGGTTGTGCTAAGTACTGAACCAACCTGACAGCCTGTATTTAGTATAATGATTTATTTGCTCTTCCGGAAAGCTAACAATTTACCGTAAAATTTTGGATACAAAAGGTGAGGTTATACCGACTGCACAGTCTAATCAATAGTGTGACTCGGTACCTCAGAAGATTCCAGTCGTCCCGAAAAATATTTTGACAAGACTTAAAACAGTTAAGACGTAATTGTATTTGCTCATTATAGGAAACAGTAGTATGCGTGCCGCCTGCATTGCAATAAATATTTCTGTGATTAGGAAACTTGTTATAGTCCAACAGCAAGTTTGCTCAAGCCTTAAATTATTTTTCATAATCTGTAAATAATGTTGACATTACTTTGGCATTATAATAAATATTAAGGCTATTTGGAAGTGAATCTGCTAGTTTAGACGCCTGCCTCACAAAACAAATTTATTTATATAATTGGCACACAGGATGAGGAACACATCGCACACAGGCTTCTGCATTTGGCTGGCATACTTCATATTATCATTACATTTGTTTAGGGGTTCAAGAGTCATATAATTAATACACTAATAAACTCTTTTGTAGAGCTGTTTCTCAGAAGCACATTACCACGTGCTTTTTAAGTAACACAATAACCAAAGGCTTGTTCGCAAATAGCTAGCGATTGATAATAAAAGTGTTAACTGTATGGTTTAACCATTTTTATTAAGAGCAAGAATTGCAACTTTAGAACATGGGGAGGAATAAACAAGGGAGAAAACTGAAGTTTTCAGAGTAATTTTTGCAAGCAAATGGATTGTGATTTGCGAGAAAGATACAGAAAATGAAATCGAGACGCCGGTGGTTAGAGACAAGGATTTTTATGCCAGAAAAATCCTTTTTAGCTGCGGTGCTAGTTTTCTATAGTAAACAAGAAGAGGGAAGGAAAGAGGTCATAAAGAAAGGAATGGGGAAAAAAGGTGGTTTTTAACATGGAAAGAATTTTCCCCTTTCTGTTGTACTGCTTTTCCTTAAACTGATCATGTTTTCCACCCCTTTTCTGGGCAAAAGCAAGTAGGTATTGACAGTCCTGTTCCTTGTATGTTGGAGAAGAGGGCTCAGTTCTTGCTGTGTGACTCAGCTGGGCCTTCAACTGCTGGGCCTCCATCTCTGTAAAAAGTGGGCCGTTATCTTAGGTTTAAAATTCAGGATTATTGTTTCATTTGTTTCTTCCTTGTCCCTTCAATAAACTCAGTACAAGTCTATGTGCTTTATACAACCAGTCAAATCAAATGATAAGAATGACCAATAGGAAGATTAAAAATTAAAGCATAGTTGGTTTATAATGTTTCAAATGCATGGCAGAGTGAGTCAGACATGCACGTATATATATCTTTTCTTTTTCGGATTCTTTTCCATTATAGCTTATTCTAAGATACTGAGTGAAGTTCCCTGGGCCATGCAGTTGGTCTCTGTTGTTGACCTGTTTTACATGTGGTCATTTTTCAAGATTCCGCAAATAAGTGACATTCTGTGATGTCTGTCTTTCTCTGTCTGACTTATTTCACGTAGTATGAGAATCTCTAGGTCCATCCGTAGTGAATCGTAGAAGAAAACAGGAGAGGCAGATCCCGAGTTTTGAATTAAATCAGGTTCAAAGTCAGGAGGCCCGCCCCTTGGCTACTGCCTTGCAGGAAGCTGCCCACGGAACATTCTGAAGGGTGCCCGCCCATAAGGGGATTGAGAAGGTGCCGTGGGAAAGTGGAGGTGCAGGTGCTCGGGAGACCGCGGGGAGATGTGCTGATGTGGGCGGGAATATCATCGCCACCATCGCTGTCGTCGTCGTCGTCGTCATTGTCATAATGAAACTTTGCCAGACAGTCTCCATCTACACGGCCCTTGGCTTGGCACCGCGACCGTTGTTGACACGTCACTGTTGGTATGTAAACTGCTTTCTCGTTCATGGTCCTCTTGTATCTACTCCAAATACCTTGCTTCCTCTTTCTCTTATGTACCTGATTCAGCTCATCAAGAAAATCTTTTCTGTTCTATCTTCAAAGTAGAAATAGGGGGTTCCTGTTGTAGCTCAGCAGGTTAAGAACCTAACTTGTATCCACAAGGATGTGGGTTCGATCCCTGGCCTCGCTCAGTGGGTTAAGGATCCGGCGTTGCCATGAGCTGTGGCCTAGGTCCCCGATGGGGCTCAGATCCAACATTGCTGTGACTGTGGTGTACGCCAGCAGCTGCAGTTCTGATTTGACCCCTAGCCTGGGAACCTCCATATGCCACAGGTGCGGCCCTAAAAAGAAGGGAAAAAAAGCTTCAAAGTGGAACGAGGTAGACAGTGTTCTGTCTTCCTGGCGTTCACGCTTCCCACTTAATTGAGGTCTCTGTCAGCATTGCCTTTGCAGAAAGGTCCTCCTGGATGCCTCTAGATGGCACCCACTCCACCCTGGGGTCTCTCTTCGTCTCTCCTCGGCTTTATGTTTCTTCAAGGCATCTGTTCCCACCTGGCACTGCAGCTAAGTCGATGTTTCTGAGGTTGCTGGAGTGTCAGCTCCAGGGAGGCAGGGACCTCGTCTGTACATCCGCTGGTGTCTGCCCTGCGCCCAGTACCCCACAGGTGCTTGATAAATGTTCCTTGAATACGCCATAGGGCAGACGGGGCAGGTACCATTCCAGTGTTATTACTCCACTGGGGATTACCCAAGGTGCTCCAGGGAAGAGGTGACAGAGCTCAGTGTCCCCAGCTCTAGCACTCTTTGCCCAGATTTCTCAATCTGGTTTGTCAGGAGCACTTACTGGGTACCTGTCAGCTGACCCCATTGCTGCAGACACCCAAGTCTAGCTGTGCTCTCTAGAGCTACCATGCATATGTATATACATAGAGAGAGGATGGATATAGGTCAATCTGAAGTTCTTTGGCTAATTAGTTCACTTTTGATTTCTTTTTCTTTCTTTCTTCTTCTTTTTTTTTTTTTGTCTTTTTAGGGCCACACCTGCAGCACATGGAAGTTCCCAGACTAGGGGTTGAATCGGAGCTGCAGCTGCTGGCCTACACCACAGCCACAGCAGCTTGAGATCTGAGCTGAGTCTGGGACCTAAACCACAGCTCATGGCAACGCCGGATCCCTAACCTACTGAGCGAGGCCAGGGACTGAACCCATGTCGTCCTGGATACTAGTCAGGTTCATTAACCGATGAGACACGATGGGAACTCCCCACTTTTGATTTCTTGATTTTCACAGTTAGGAGTGACCTTGTGGTCTGATCTAGTGATGTGGCTGTTGGTGACCGAGTCGTTGATGACAGGTGGAAGGAAGATCCATAGACCCCTTGATGAGCAGCAATGCTTTCTGCCCCCTGTGCTTCTTTTCCCGGAGAGCCTTGCAGACCCCCTGGGCTCTGGGTCCCCCAGCTCATTGGGATTAGGCTCGTGGACAGTCCTGAGGGAGAAAAGAGAGAGCAAGGAACAAAAGGGTGGGTAGGGAAAGAAAGAGCTGAAATTAGGAGGAACGGTACTGGGAGGTGAGAAAGGAATTACGAGAAAGAAAATGGCAAGAAATAGAAAGGGGTGCGGCCTTAGGACGTGTTCAGATAGGAAGAGTCCCTGGACCCTTGTGATTCTGGAAAAGATGTGTCCTTGGGAGGTCTTAGGTTCTGGCTCAGGTCTTTGCCTTTGACTGCAAGGTGACTCTTCAGAGCTTATAGTTTTAAATAATGTCCGTTTTTTCCTATTGGCAACTAGAAAAAATTTTATTGTAGAACCAAAAATACAGTAAGTACAAGAAAAAAATATTATTTGTAAACTCGCCACCCAAAGGTAATTATTAACATTCCTAGGTGCTCCTTCTAGGCAGTTTCATTTGCTATTTTTAGATATAGTATTATTTTTACAATTTTTTTCTTTGGCATTGTGTCCTGGTCTATGCATTTAGTATTCAGTCATGAGCCTTTCCCCTTTTTGGTCCCTATTCATTAAAATATAATTTTAAGAGTTCCCACTGTGGCACAGTGGATTAATGATCCAGTCGGCAACACCGACTCGATCCCCTGCCCAGCACGGTGGGTTAAGGATCCAGTGTTGCCACAGCTGCTGTGTAGGTTGCTGCTGAGGCTTGGATTTGATCCCTGGCCTGGGAACTTCTGTCTGCTCTGGGTGCATCTGAAAAAGAAAAAAATCTATATATAATTTTAAAGTCGATCTGTGATCTGGGTTGAGCGTGTCCTCATTTAATAAACCATCTCAACATAGCTAGATGGGTTCTTATTTTTCATGATTATAAAAAATGCCGAGGGAGACGTCTCATTTGGTGTAAGAATCACACAGCCCACGCAGGCTTGCTTTTTGGTGCAGATCCCTAGCAGTGGAACTCCTGCCTTGAAAGCTGTGAACAGTTTAAAAATCTTTTCAGAGGGTTTCGAGCCTCGGTCTCCCTCTCTGGCCTTCGGACAAGCCTGTTGAGAGAATGAATGAGTGCGTTCTGAGTAAGGTGCATGCTGAGCAGAGCAACGTGGCTTATCATTGGTTTTGCTCTCGACCTCACATAAGGCCCTCTTGCTAATGCAAATCTGGAAAATATTTCTCCCCCATTTCTTAAGACCTATGCTGTCCTGGAAACCGAGGTACAAGACACAATTTAAAAAGGATTTTCATCTGCTTTGGGAAATAAAATCTACACACGTATTTGAGAAACTGCTGTAAGTTTTGCTAAGCTACAGTGTTTTCCTTAGAAGTCTAGGACATATGGTTAGTCTCCAGTGTTACTAGTAACAAAGTCTTGAAAATATTAACTATTTCATTCTTCCGAGGAGAGTGTAAAATTATCCTTTATTTTCTTTTTTGCCTCCCACACTTTGGTTTTAACAAAAAACGAGACATTCCTATTATAAGTAATTACAGCCCTTCTGTTCCAGTCTTTCAGCGCCATAAAATTAGCTATTGTACTAAATAATTAGCACATGCCATTCAGAATATCCTAAAAATTATACGCAACATCAAGCAGGAACTATACACTGACACTTGGCCACGTTCTCTAGAAAACTGCTCAATGAAAATTAGGTATTGGCAACAGGTGCCTTGAAAACAATTTATTAATCGTAAAAAAAAAATTTAAGCATTTGAATGACGGCATGTAAAAGCATGTTCGAGTTTGGGATTGTCTGAACTCTGACTTCTTAAATACAGTCTTGGCTGCTCGCACGCTAATTGTACCCTGGAAGAGCATCCCACGGCCGAGTTAAAGCTCAGGCGCAGCCAGCAGAGTCTCCCCCAGGCCCAGGAGGGGGACGGATGAGGCCCGGGAGCCCTGGAAGGCTGCTAAGCCAAGAGGCCTCCCAGGGTCAGTGCTATTATGCTTTGACCCTTCAATCATTAAGGGTTATATTTATATTAATTTTTTTAAAGCTCACTGAAATAAAACACGGCTTGTTTTGAAAGGGGTAGTAGCTTTGCAGCCGATGAGGACCTTAGCGATTTTACAAATTGGAGCTGGAGAGTCAGACTTGTTTTATTTGGTAAAGTAGCAATTATCCCCAAGTTCTCTAACCGGGGGAAGCCTGGTCACTAAGACCATGTGTTTCGGGAATCTTCACACTGACTATCACATCCTGATTTTGACTCTTTGGAATAACATCGCTCAAATTCAGGGAAGAGTCTGGTTTCAGAAATATTTTTTAAAAAGACAAGATGAGTTTTGTTGTTACTGGAGAACTAGAAAAGGATACTAAACTGACATTCAGGCTTGTACAAGCTTGATAAGAATTAGATGGTTTAGAATAGACAGAGGGGCACAGAAGAAGAATAGTGTTAATCACCCCTCCAAAGGGAGCTGATATGCTGTGCTAACATCAGACAAAACAGACTCACTGGATTAAAAGATGGTCATTTCATATGAAAAAACAAGTCTCGAGAATGATATAACCATTTTGGATATAATATTTCTAGACGTAACATATAACACATACCTAGGACTTTAAAGAAAAACTACACAGCAGGACAAGAAGAAACTGACAAATCCACCCCCCCACCTGAGTTATTGATTAGAGAGGAAGGCTGATGTGAACAACAGACTAGTGGAATCCAGTGGATGTATTTAGAACTTGGTACCACTTGGCAGACAAATCGAAGAACACACATTATTTTGAAGCATAAATGGAACTGTTTTGAAATATGTCACATGTATACCACTGGTTCCCAAATGTGGCTTCATGTGGAAATCATCCTGGGTGATTTCAAAGCATCGTGATATAGTTTGAATGGAGTATATCCTGGGAACTGGGGCTTTAAAAATCTACCAAAGTGGTTCTAATATGCCATCCAGACTGTGAGCCACTGCGCTAGCCGAGAGCAGCCCCAGCTGATTTCAGAGCACAACCCGTGATGGACCCACGATCTCTGACCTGATTGCAATTGACTGAAAGATCAGTTATCAAAAATGCAACTAGAAAAAGTCATATATCTGAAATTTTAATATTATACTTCTGAACAATTTGTGGGACAAAAAATAAATCAGAAGAAAATGATAAACTATTTAGAACTGTTTGATGACAAATACCTACATACGGTGGTGTGTGGAATGAAGCCATAGCAGTAAAAAGAGGGAAATCTGCTTAGGTTAGAGAAGCCTTAAAATTAATGAGAAATTAAATTTAAGAGCAGAGATAAAGAATAGCAGATTAAACCCAAGGAAGCTAGCAGGCAAAGGAAAGTAGGAGTTTCGGAAATTAATGGAATAGAAAATAAACATACAATAAGAAAGGGCAAACAAAACCAATAGTTGATTGTCTGAGAAGATTAATAAAATAGACAAAACTCAAAGTTAATCAAAAAAATAGAGAAAGAAGGCACAACTAAATGATTTTAGGAATAAAAAGATGATACAGAGATTAAATTGATGATACTATGAATAAAACATGTGTGCCAATAAGTTTGAAGTCCTCAATTAAATGAATAACATACCAGGAAAAAATGTAACTTATCATAAAGAGGAAATAGTTCTATTAACCATTAAGGAAATTGAATCAGTGGTTAAAAATCTTTCCACACAGAAAGCAGTAGAATCGGATGATCTGAAAGGAAAGTTCTATCAAATATTTAAGGAACCAATAATTCTATATAAACTCTTACAGAGAATGAAAAGGTAAGAACAATCCTTAACTCATTTTATGAAATAGTCCTCACCTTGATGGCAAAACCAGATTGGGAACAACAAAAAAGTTAAAAAAAAAACAAAAAAACAAAAAGCTACTCAACCTCACTCATGAACATAGATGCAAAAATGCTTAACAAAATTTATTAGCACAGAAAACCCAGCAACATATAAAGCATATAGCACATCATGAAGACATCATGTTTACTCAGGGAATGCAAGATTGGTCTTTCAATGAAAAAAAAAAATCAGTCAGTGGAATTCACTGCCACATTAACCAAGTAAAAGAGAAAACTCATATGGTAATCTCAACAGATGCAGAATATGTTTTGAGTAAAATTCCACACTCTTCATAGAAAAAAAAAAAAATCTAAAACGGAACCAAAGAGAACTCTCTTAATGTGATACAGGACATCTCAAAAGTCCTACAGAAAACATTATAATTAATGGCTAAAGGTTGAAAGTATTATCTGTAAGTCTGCAGCAAGGCGGCGGGAACGTGCAGGCACCAGAGCAGAGTCAACTTTGTATTAGAGATGTTGTCAATAAGAAAAGGAAAGAAAGTATAAGGATTGGAACTGGAGGAATAAAATTCTCACTACTTGAAGGTGGCATAGTTGTGTGCATTAAAAGAACACTTATCTACAAATAAATTATGAGAATTAATTAGAAGTTTAGTAAGATGGATAGAATTAAACCCAAATTACAAAAGTCAGTTGCATTTCCTTAAATCAACAAAAGATCTTACGAAATGCAGGTAAAAATCTGTTCATACGAAATGCTTATAAAATTTCAAGGAATCCATTTAATAGGATATGGTTAAGCCCTTTACAGAGGAAATTATAAAATTTTACTGAAAAATTGAAGTTAATTAAAGACATATTCTTAAAGAGGAAGACTCTGAAGTTCCCGTCATCGTGGCTCAGTGGAAAGCAATCTGACTAGTACCCATGAGGACAAAGGTTTGATCCCTGGCCGTGCTCAGTAGGTTAAGGATCCAGCATTGCCATAGGTCACATATGCTGCTTGGATCCAGCATTGCTGTGGTTGTGGCGTAGGCCAGCAGCTACCTCTGGCCTGGGAACCTCCATACGCTGAGGGTGCGGCCCTAAAAAGATCAAAAAAAAAAAAAAAAAAGGAAAAGGAACACAGTACTGTAAAGATAAAATTCTCCAAGCTGATACATAAATTTGATGAATTTCCAGGCACAGCAGTGACAAACTCGACTAACATCTGTGAGGACGCAGGTTCTACCCCTGGCCTCGCTCAGTGGGTTAAGGATCCGGGGTAGCCGTGAGCCGCAGTGTAGGTTGCAGACACAGCTGGGATTCGTGTTGCTGTGGCTGTGGTGTAGACTGGCAGGCAGCTGTACTCTGTTTTGACCCCTAGCCTGGCAACTCCCATGTGCTATGGGTGCGGTGGTAAAAAGCTAAAAAAAAAAAGTGGAAGAAGAAGGGCTGTATAACAAAGTGATTCAGTTATACGCACACACATCCATTCTTTTTCAGATTCTTTTCCAATATCAGTTATCACGGAATATTGGGTAGCGTTGCCTGTGCTGGACAACAGGCCCCTGTTGGGCATCCATTCCATAAACAACAGTGTGCATGTGCCAACACCAAACCCCATCCATCCCTCCCCCTACTTGCCCTTTTGGTAACCATCAGTTTGTGATGTCTGTGAGTTTGTCTCCGTTTTGTAACTAAGTTCATTTGTATCTTTTTTTTTTTTTTTAGATTCTGCACGTAAGTAATATCATATGATGTCTTTCTCTTTCTGACTTACTTCACTTAGTACGATGATCTCTAGGTCCATTGCTGCTGCAAGTGGCATTGTTTTGTTCTTCTTTATGGCTGATATTCCGCTGCATATATGTACCACATTTTCTTTAACCATTTCTCTGTTGACGGACATTTAGCTTGCTTTCCTGTCTTAGCTATTGCAAGTACTGCTGCATTGAACAATGGGGTGCATGTACCTTTTCAAATTATGGTTTTCTCTGGATGTATGCCCAGGAGTGGGATTGCTGGATAAATCAACTATACTTCAATAAAACTTTAAAAATTAAAAAAAAAAAAGCTATTAATAGAATGAGATGCCAGTTTCCAAATACTTGGCCAGGGGTATTAGCACTGTCCTAGAACAAATAATAAAGTGTAGTGATTTAATTCATTAATTTTGGGTGCCTAATGCATGCTAAACAAAGCAGAAATACCAAAGGTATATGTAACAGGGAGGGGCAAGGATGGGGGTAGGGAATTAAGAAACACAAACTGCTATGAATGAAATAAATAAGCTACAGGATGTATTTTACAGCACAGGGACCATAACCAAATTTTACCATAACTATAAGTGAAGCATAGATGTTAAAATTTGCGAATTGCTATGTTGCACACCTAGAACTTCTACTGTAACTTTTATATTCTAAATCAACTATACCTAATAAAATATAAAAATTGGTACAAGAAGGACTAGGGAGAATCGTAGTTGAGAAGTGTTCATGAAAGGTGGAATGTGCCTAATACAGCTTCTTCTCAAGCTTTTAAAGCGTCTTCTGCCTCTGTTATTCAGTGATTATATTAATATGCTCTAAAGGCAGGTATCAGCCCAGTTGAAATCGTCTGCTCATGAACAAATCCAGTAAATAGCCACCGAGCACCTGCCCTGGGCTGTGCCGCTCCAAATGGTAGGGATAGCGTGGGAATGTATGAAGTCCCTGCGTAGAAGTAACTGCATGCAACATCAGATGTGCTGAGTGCTATGGGGGAGATAAACCAGGGAGAGGGGCCCGGGGATGCACGGGCGTAGGTAGGGTCGGTTCGGAGAAGCTTTTCTGCGAGGCTGAGTGTAGAAGGAAGCCCCAAGTGGGATGCAGGGGGCAGCCCCGGGGATTCCTGAATGTCAGCGTCCTGGCAGAGGGAGGCGCAGACGCAGGCATCCGAGGCAGAAGCCCGGACGGGGAGTCGAAGGGACCACAGGAGGCCAGTGTGGCTCCTGGAGACTTTGGTGAGGTCTTGGCCATGGGGAGCTGTATTTCTGCATGTCTCTCTCCGGCTGCTGGGTGGAGGGTGGCTGTCGGGCCGAGGCTAGAAGTGGAGAGAGCAGTCGGCGGCCATCCAGTAGCAGGGAGAGGGCATGGGGCGGGGGGCTGGGCCAGAGGCGACGTGAGAAAGGCCCCAAGGTGAAAACGGGTCAGATCCAGTCGGCCGTACTTTACTATATATGCAACACTTAGTACTGATGAGCCAGGCTCCGTTTAGAGCCGGGGGAGTGAAAAGAAAGAAGATGAAGTTCCAGGCCTGTCGGCAGATCTCTGATTTCAGTGCAGCACAGTCTCCTCAAGGCTGCATCTGCAGGCAGAGGGCAAAACTGAGCCGAGCACGTCTGACCTTTAAATCCTCCCTGACGTCTCATGATCCTTTGGACTCGTTGCCCCCAAACCTCGGGGCCAGCGCGGGCCCCCTGCTCCCGCCCTCCCAGGACGCCCTCCCCGTGGCGAGGAGCCACAGGCCTCGTTCCCTTGCCTGAAAGTTTGGCTCAGGTCTCAATCTCCATCTTGGGTTGAACACTCAAGTGATTTCTTTGGAAAATGGTGATAAAACTCACTAAGGTTAATTGTGGAACTAAAATATCATGGAGCTGTAGGCTCTGAGTAGTGTCTGGCCCAGAACAAGAACTTGATAAAATTTTAGTCTTTATTCAAAGAGATCTTATGGTTCCTTTATGAGCCTGCCTGCCAGTTCTCAATTTGTTGCCCGTTTTCAAAGTGGACTCCCTGCTGCCAAGGTAGACGATTTCTCTGGGAGAAAGTGCTTTCTGACCTTGATGGCAGATGGGCCTCTTTGTAGCTGCATCCTTTGTTCCCAGCTGGACCTCTGAGTTACGCTTCCTTAGTCTTCTCCAAAGGTGTCCAAGCTGGGAGTTTCCCGTTGTGGCTCAGCAGGTTAAGAACCTGACATAGCATCTGGGAGGACGCGGGTCCGATCCCTGGCCTTGCTCAGTGGGTTACAGATCCAGCGTTGTCATAAGCTGCAGCGTAGATCATAGATGTGGCTCGGATCTGGTGTTGCTGTGGCTGTGGCACAGGCCGGCAGCTGTGGCTCCAATTTAACCCCTAGCCAGGGAACTTCCATAGGCTGCAGGTGCAGCCCTGAAAAGAAAAAAATTTTTAGTGAAAAAAGAGGTGTCCAAGCTGAGTTTCACCAGTTTTCCCTTGCTTCCCAATTTGGACTCAGCCGGTGAGATTTTAAAAGATGAATTTGTTGCTGTTTTTTTTTAAATTTGTAGACTGCCCATCTTCGGTTGAATGTCTAGCAACTGCAAAGGCCCCAGAGCCTGAGATCAGCGGCCCTGTTGGGGCGAATATGCCTTCTGCGCTGACAGTTTTCGTTACGGGGGCAGCCGAGCCACGCAGCCCCAGCAAGCGTGTGAGTTTGAGACCTCGAGTCCACGTTCTCTGTCAGGTCTTCCATCATTGAAAGGAAGCTGGTATCTACCCCAGAGCTTCTCTGTCCTAGTGTAAAGTCCCCATCTTCTCATTATCCGCTCTTTCTTCCTTTGCTGCAGTGGTATCGCACCCATGGACCTCTTTCCTTTCCACGGTTTTATAAATAATTATCTCAGGAGGCAGGGATAACGAAAATATTAACTCTAAGGAGGCAGCTGTGTGTGCAGTTTTGCCGACTTCTTTGACTTCTAGCATGTGTTCTTTATATATTTTTTTAATTTTACTTTTTATTTTCTTCTCTTTAGGGCCTCGCCCGCGGCATACGGAAGTTCCCAGGCTAGGGGCTGGATAGGAGCTGCAGTTGCTGGCCTACACCACAGCCACAGACACAGCCAGGCAGGATCCAAGCCACGTCTGTGACCCACCAGGGGAACTGAGCCACCAGGGGAACCCCCGCCCCTTTTTTTTCTTTTCAGGGCCACACCTGTGGCGTAAAATGCGTGTTGTTCTGGACTCCACTGTAAACCCTTCTAGTTGGCAAAGCGCTTGCGGTGGTTTTCCTGGACCTGTGACAAGACGCAAGGTGGCATGAGGGCCTCTGATCACTGGTCCCGGGGAGTTTGCAGGAACAGAAACCCAAACAATGGTGAAAAGTTCATTTTCAGGCATGAATTCTTTTTTTCTCTCCAACTCTTGCCCACCGAGCCCCCGTGAAATCTGGTTGCAGCCCCTTAGGCGATGCTACACTCAGTAGAATTCTTTCGAAATTGCTTTCAGAAATTCTTTATATAAAAATCAGAGCTGCCAGGCTCTGCTTTTTCCCCCCCACACACACACTTTGATGTCAGAGGCTATGTGTTATTTGGCTGCTGGGGCATCAACCGGCGACCCAGCCCCAGTGTGAAGGTCTGGGAGCAGCATCTGCAAAGCCCCTTGGCACTCCTTCCAGAATTTCCGAAATAAATCCCTTTCAGGGTGGCTCCTTCCGTGGTCACGCAGTGACAGCTGTGGGCCGAGCCGTGTAACATTCAGCACATAGGAGTTGTCAGGAGTAAAAACATCTTTCAGTTCGACTGAAGTTAATAAGTCAAGTTAAATCATCCACATATGTGGAAACAGAAGATTTTCAAAGCAGCGCCTTCATTATAAAAAATGTGTTAAAATTAGTAACTATTTTATATCTTGCCTATTTCCCCCATCCAACCTAGTTTTTTTTTTTTTTAAATCCAAATATAGATTTTGCAGTATTAAGGTAGAGATGCACAGAGTCACTGAGAGATGAAATCAGGGTTTAATTTCTTACCCTTAGGGCAGTGAGTGCCCTGGATAACTTTAACAACTGGGTTTTAGGGAATGTGGCTGCACGGAGGTGGGACCCCTCTCCCTCTCGGCCGGAGCCATCTCAGAAAAGGTTCTTGTTCCTCCTTTCTTGGCCTGGGGGCTTTTCCGATTTTCATTACTTCAACATGGAGTCTTTGGGGAGCCTGTTTCTGGTGCCTTCTCTGAACTTGGGTTTTCGTGCTGGGATTGGAGTAGGTTCTTTGTGACATTTGTAGAAGGCTTAATGCATACAGCTCTTTATTGCCTCGTGCAGTAAACTCATTGAACTGTTTCTCCGCTGTGATGCGACAGCGTGGAAACTGACAGCCTCTGAGACGTGGACTCAAAAGCCACACTTGGGACCCGAGCTATCAAGGCATTCTGCAGTCAATGCTGGGGCAGCTGGTGGCTTTTTTTTTTTTCTTCTCTTAGGAGCAGCACCCCCATAGCCTTTTGGGGAACCACCCCTACCCATTGGCAGTGGTTGCGTTAGGCTGTCACTTGCCCTTCCCCCCCAGATAATTTGTGACCCAAGCTGAGCCAGTCAGATATTCTCTTTCTCTGTCTCTCCCTCTCTCTCCGAACTTTGAGTCTTTTTTTTTTCTTTTTAGGGCCGCACCTGCAGCATATGGAAGTTCCTAGGCCAAGAGTGGAATCGGAGCTGTAGCTGCCGGCCTACACCACAGCCACAGCAAGTCAGGATCCGAGCCGCATCTGCGACCTACACCACAGCTCCCGGCAACGCCAGATCCTTAACCCACTGAGTGAGGCCAGGGATCGAACCCGCAACCTCATGGTTCCTAGTCAGATTCGTTAACTGCTGCACCACAACGGGAACTCCCTGGGCTTTGAGTCTTGATCTTAGGGAGCCAGTCTCGGGGCAAAAGTGACCAGACTGGATTCGTTCAAAAGACGACTCTGTCCTGAAGCACGTGCTGCAGGCGGGTCCTCAGACTCACCTGCTTCCTTTCTTCTGAGTCAGTTCCTCCCACCGCGACAGGCTCAGAGGGGCCAGTCTCTTTCGTGGCTGTTGCTGAAGAATCCTCATTCTTCAGTGAGAGACACAGAAGGGACGTTACTGATACGGTTTTCCGTGATCCAGATTAGAGGTGAAAGATCATGGAGCACATTTTCGTGCCCTTTTGTGTGGGCCCCTCTCCATCCTCCCGCCCCTCAAAATCGGAGCTCCGCGTAGAGAAATCCGCCTGCTTGGTGGGGGCATAAAAGTTCACAGTAGCTTCGAGGATGGAGACTTCGCATGGAAGCGGATAGCGCTGCAGAAAATGGTTTAGTTCCCGCCTCTGTCCTCTGTTCACAGTCACAGGTAACGGAGCGTCAGTTTAACGTCTCCCACTTTGAGATGCGATCCAGAGAAGGGCAGCAGTTTTCTTAATGTGAAGAATTCTGTTCCTCGTCTAAGTGCTCAAGGAAAAATATCCAGATAAAACTTCGTCAGATAGGGGAGAGAGCCGTAGTATTGTTTTGTCATTTCTTACCGTTTTTACCATTATAATTTGGTGTTTTGTTTTTAAGAATATCTCAGTGCCATAAACTGCAGCTGGACCGTCTCCCAGGTGAGATGGCAGACAGCTGGTCAACCTCGCCTGACACTCTCTCCTGTTGGGAAGAATAGGTTCCCTCTTCTCATCTGCTTCCTTCGGGTTGGAGAGGTTCCTTCATCCTTAAACACTCTTATCTGTGCTGTTGCACCCACCGGGCCTGGCCCCGGCCCCGGCCCCAGCACCCACGTCCCTAGCCTGGCTCCAATTCATCGTCCCAGCCCCCCGTGTGGTAAGCCCTCTGCTTTCTGTCTCCTGGCTTGTAGTGAGCTGGTGGCTCCCCAGGCACTTCGCCTTGTTCCCACTGCCCCTGGCCTGCCTCACACTTGCTGTGCCTTCACTTGGGAACCCTGTACTTATTTCTTTTTCTTACGACAGAGCTCACAGCCTGGGAAAATGTAGTCTGTGGGCATCATTGTCTTCTAACAATAACTTCCCTCTTTTCTCCCCCTGACATTTCATGCCGTACACCTTTATCCGCACATTTAACAGTGTATGGTGTTTCCCCCAAATGGAAAACAGGGCAGGGAAAGTGCTAAAACTGAAGAGTAGTCAAAGGGCAGCTTGAATGTCTATGGAGACTTTATGCAAATGCCGGGGTGCGGTGTTGACAAGCAGGGCACCTGCTGAGTTCCAGCGCCCACTTGCCACTTCGGCCTTTTGCAGTGCACAGCCAGACCAACTGTACGGGGTGGTCCTGGGTAAAGGAGATAATTTAAAATCTATGTGGATGTAAGTCCAATATCACGTTTTTTTCCCCTGTGTGTACATTTGTTTTTGTACGTGTGCAGGAGTTCACTGTGCACCAAACATTTTAAATCAATCTTTTCATTATAGATGTAATTTATACTCTTTATGTTAAATTCATAAAACGGGAAAACTATAAAAAGCTTACGGTATTTCATTATAGTATGTCTAAGCTTTCACTCTTATTTATCTTCGCAGATTTTCGCTCTTGTATTTTTAATACGTCTCTAACGTGCATTAATAGCTACTGTTTCATTTGATTATCACACAAAAATATCCTGTTAGATAATTTAGTCCTAAGCGATTGTGCCCATGCTGGAGAGAATTAAATAAGAATATGGGGAAGGGAGAGTTGAGAGGGAAACTATGGAGATTATGAGAAAGTGGCGTTAGGGAAAACGGGGCTGAGGAGGCAAAATTTTCGAATGAAGGTGCCTGCACCCTTCTTCAGTCCCCAGGTTCTGGTTGGGGTGTTTTGCGACTAAATAACCATGCAGCCGATCCCCTAGGAGGCCTGCTCCCTTCCTGGTGGGACCGGAAGTTTGAGGTACAGCTTCTGGCCACTTTGTTCACTCATTCGTTGACCGAGATTAGAGGACAGAAGC
Source organism: Catagonus wagneri (assembly GCA_004024745.2). Classification (NCBI taxonomy): domain Eukaryota; kingdom Metazoa; phylum Chordata; class Mammalia; order Artiodactyla; family Tayassuidae; genus Catagonus; species Catagonus wagneri. The sequence goes on from PVHT021183632.1 coordinate 8,697,413, forward strand.
CTTGTAATCCTGGTGCCGGGGGCAGAAGGCTGGACCAAGGTGACCCAAGGTCACAGTCACGGTCGGGTTTGGGGTACTCGCTGTGTGCCTGGCACCAGACTGACTGAATTCATTTTCCCATTTGATTTTCAAGACTATACAGTGATGTGGGCGTGTTGTGCCATGGGTGGCCTGGGCTCAGCCAGAGGGCACGTCCTTGGGGTGTAATTTCAGAGCAATGCAGCTTGAAGTCGAGGTCCACCCTGTCCATCGTGGACGTGACGCAGATTTTAAAAAGTCTGTTTATGGTGACAATTACAAATTTTAGAAAGTCTGTTTATAATGACAAATGCAAGTTTTTAGAAAAGGCTCTTTATAATGACAATGAGCCTTCCATTGGCATCTTCTATTTTAGCCTAAACAGATCTATCTAAAGGCATGGTTTTTTTTTAAGGGGGGACTTACACTGACATGTAACATGTTCCTAAGAACTGCTTTCTAAAGAAATAAAAGGAAGCCATTTACAGGTTAAATGTGACCAGACCCAACACCTTCCCAAACCTCTAAACTTAGATATATGTTTTTTTTAAATTTCTAAAATCTTGTATTTCAGCTGAAATATGGAAGCAGCCAGGGCGGGGAGTGAAGCCCGCTCAGGAATCCGGGGGCAGGACCCCCTCGGTGGCACACAGCTCGGGGACCCAGGCTATAGCACCGACCACCCTCTCCGTGCACTGAGAGGGGTCTGGGGTCCCTGGAGCCAATTCTGGACGGGAGTTAGAGCGCGGGCAGGGAGCAGCTGGGGCTTAACCCTTAGGTATTTTTAACATAAGAATTCCAGTGGATCCCACCTTGCCCGAGGAATCTCAAAGCGCTGGAGTCAGACTTAATCCCGGAGTCCCTGTGAACATGTTTTTGTCCCATGAAAATGACCGCATCTGTAACGAGGCCGCTGACGTGGAATCCACTGCCGAACTGCAGGAGCATCTTTCAAAGCTGGTGTCTGCTGTCCCTCAAGATTCTCCCTTCTCTCCTGTCTGGAAACTAACCACCAGCCTGTCTCCTGACTCCGTGTTCCCTTCAGTTGCAGCCTCCTTTTCCCTTCTCTTTTATAGCCATGGTTCTAGAAAGCGTTGCCAACATTCTGTTCTTCCACTTGCTCTGGGGCCATCTGACTTCCTCTGGTCTTATTTCTTGAAAGTCACCCCTTTTGGGTGGTCATGTCCAGAGTGAGACATTCAGAGCAGGGGGCCAACAAAGTGACAGTTTTGCCTCCAGTACCCCCCTGCCCCCAGAACAGCGCCCGTGGCAGCCATTGCGACTCCCTGCTAACTTCCTTTCTGAAATCGCTTTTGAGACCACCTCCAGCAGGTGCTCAGAATAGCACAGGGAAGGACACCTGTTCCCACCTGTGTTCAGCCAGTCCCTGCAGCGCAAGGCACGGCCACCTGCCTTGCGCAAAGAAAGCAGAGGAGCTGAGCCCCACGTGAAGGGACCACAGAGAGAGGTGGGCTCAAGCCTCGCTGCCCTGCTGCTTATTAGATGGGCTTGTGGGTTTTTTCGATGAGCCTCAGTTTTCTGCAAAAATAGCACCTGCTTCGTTAGATACCACCGCAGGGCCTGGCAAGCAGTCGACCTTCAGTAGGTGGTTAAGCTATTTTTACCAGCAAACAAACCCGAGTGAAACACAAAGGTTATCACGAAGCCTCTGGTTCGTAGAGGCCCTGGCAGCTCTTTGTCCTGGTTTATTTCTCCTCCGCTCATAGAACTGGGTGAACACATTAGGCCCAGCCAGGCTGGCCCGTGCTAGTCCAGGACACTAGAGCCTGCCCTGGAAAGCAGGAGCCCGGCTTATTAACTTTCAGTTATGGTTCCAATTATCCAGCGAAATTTATTTGTGCATTTGCTGTTGCAAGGTGCCCTCTCTTTGCCAGAGACCACTTCACTGTCTACAGCGGGGGATGGACTTGGCTGGAAAACACATCTCCTGTGCTCTCTAGAGGGCCTTCTGTTCCCGGCTCCCCTCGACTCAGGAATCCAAATTAGACAGCAGAAGTGAGTTTTCCGGGAGCGTTTTTTTCCCCACCATCAGTGGAGGGCCCCCCCGCAAAGGTTCCGCAGCTCCTTTCCAGCTCTTTCTACCTTGAAAATGTTATGAGGCACAATGCAAATAGTTTCTCTGAAACAGTTCCTTCAAGAAGATCTTATATTCGAGAAAGGCAAATATCATATGATGTCACTTATATGTGGAATCTAAGAAACAGCGCAAATGAACTTCTCTGCAAAACAGAAACAGACTCACAGACATAGAAAACCCACTTACGGCAACCCGGGGGGAGGGGCGGAAGGGATAAATTGCGAGTGCGGGATTAACACAGACACATCGCCGTATATAAAAGAAACAGGGATTTACTGGAGAGCACAGGGAACTGTATTCAGTATCTTGTCATAAGCTATAGTGGCATAGACTCGAAATAAAAAATATATATATACATAGATACGTATACCTGACTCACTTTGCTGTATATTTAAAACTAATGTAAGATTGTAAATCAACCATACTTCAATAGAAAAAGAGAAGACCTTATGTTTAAACGGGGCGGTGCAGTTTAGCAGATGTTTTTATATGCATGCATTATAGAGAGGCAGGACTGAAATTTATATGTACCATTCACTGACTCACTAGAAAAGTGAAACCGACTACCAGGTACTCTAGTTAACTCTTGCTGCATCCCGAGCCAGTCATTCATTTTGCTCATGAGCCAGCTTCCTGGAGAAGATGCTTCTGCTCCACAAGGTTGGGTCCTTAGCTGGGAAGCATTAAAGAACCGGGGCGGTAGATTATCTGGAAGCTTTTTCACTTACATGCCTGGTGCCTGGGCCGGGAGAATCGAAGGCCGGGCTGAGTGCCCTATACCTGCCCTCTCGGTGTAGCTTGGGCTTCCTCACAGCATCAGGGTCTCAAGACAGCGTCCTTTAGAGCAGCCCCCAAAAGTGAGTAATTCGGAGAACAAGGCAGAAGTGGGAAGGCCCTTTAGGACCCGGCATCTGAGGTCACGTGGTATCGCCCCCCCACTGTTACGTTACTGGGTGAAGCTGTCCCAGGCCCATCTGGACTCAAGCAGTGGACACAGAGACCTTGCCCCTGGAGGCGAGCGGCATCAGCGAGCTCGTGGTGTGTTTGAGAACAACCACAGCAAGTGTCAGCACGAGATCGAGATCTGTGGAGGCCGAGTCCAGACTTATCATCATTAGCTTAGTAGGGGCTTTGGGGCAAATGCTAGAGGGATTTCAAAATCTGGATCTTTAACTTCCTAGACATTAGACAAACTATTGTACCTCTTTGAGTCTTGGTTTCGCTGTCGATAAAATGAAGAAGAGCCGTTCTAACCTTGTCGCCGCGGTGAAATTAAATGATGCTTCTGAAAAACTGCGATGGTGTCTGGCACAGAGCAGGTGCTTCATAAATAGGAACTATTAACAACAAGATTAAAAATACCTCTTTAATAATAAAGAGGACTAACTTTAAAATGATTATTGTTGATAATATTATCGGTATTGTGACGAACCGCCTGGTATGTAATCGTCCTGCGAAATATGTCTTCTCTCCCGTCTTCTTAGGTGGGCCTAGATCCCAGTGGGGGGATCTCGGCAGGGCCCGACTCCTTCCCCACCCAGCCCACCGCCTCCCTGGGCCTCCATAAGCCTGGGAAGCAGAGGTCAGCTGGTTCTCTCATTTGCCGACCTCTGGTTACTTGGCTTCTTCTGTTGTTTCTTGGCTGCTTCTCTCATCTGTTAAACCAACTCACTGTCACACATCTCCTCGGCTCGGAATATTCAGCACAATGTCTTTTTCCCTGAGTGCACGCGGACTGATACATGGGAGGTACCTGTGGCACTGGGCCTCTGTGGGCGAGGGCGGGGCTGGGGCAGTGGATCCGGACAAGGACAAGGTCAAGGTGTTGCCCTCCCACTCTCCGCCCTCCCTTCCTCTCTGCTTTTGCTCTCACCCTCTTTTTTCTTCCCCCTTTTGTTTTTGTTTTCTCTTTTATAAAGACCGAGCCATCACAGGCGCCGTCCTCCCCGGCTTGCTGTTTTCACAAGAAGTACACACATAGCTCTCATTCGTGCATTCTAATTCATTTCAAAATAGTCGCGTGGCTATGTGGATGGACCAGAGGTTATCATACAAAGCAGAGTCAGTCAGAAAGAAAAAGACAAATATTGCATGATATCGCTTGTCTGTGGAATCTAAGATAAGACACAAACGAACTTGCCTAAGAGACAGAAACAGACTCACAGACATAGAGAACAGACTTATGGTTGCTAAGGTGGGGGGTTGGACTGGGGGTTTGGGGTTAGTAGATGCAAACTATTAGACAGAGGATAGATGGACAACAAAGTCCTGTTGTAGGGTATAGGGAACTATATTCAATATCTTGTGAGGAACTGTAATAGAAAAGAATATGAAAAACTATATATGTTATATAATATGTGTTTAACTGAATTACTTTGCTGTACACCAGAAACTTACACCGTATTGTAAATCAACTATACTTTGATAAAAAAATAAATTAAAATAGCTGCATGATATTCCACATTATGGATACGCCCTAGTGCATCTGTCCATTTCACTCTGTTTTTTTTTGTTGTTGTTGGTTTTGTTGCTGTTTTTTTGTCTTTTTCGGGCCACACCCGCAGCATATGAAAGTTCCTAGGCTAGGGGTTGAATTGGAGCTGCAGCTGCTGGCATAGGCCACAGCCCCAAGAACACAGGATCGGAGCTGTGTCTGCCACCTACATCACAGCTCACAGCAACGCCGGATCCTTTAACCCACTGTGAGAGGCCAGGGATTGAATTGGAGTCCACATGGATACTAGTCGGGTTCATTACTGCTGAGCCACGACGAGAACTCCTCCATTTCACTCGTGATAGAGACTGTAGTTTACAGTGTTTTGATTTTTGCTACAGCAAACAGTTCTGCATTAACCACACGGCTATGCATCTGTATCTCTCTGGGTTCACTCTCATTTCTGTAGGGTGGATTTCCAAAGGTGAAATTGCCGGACCCAAGAGTATGGGTATTTTCAATTTGTAAATTAAATGAATATTTAAAAAGTAATAAACATCACAAGATCATTTTCCCCCCAAAGGCCATAGCATTTACCCTCCTTTTAGCAATTTATTTTGACTAATCATCCACCACCAAAAGACCTTTGTGCTCATATCTGGAAAACCGCCACCAGGCTTGGCACTGGAAATAGCTATTCGGTGAGAATCAAGGACTTGAAGAGTGAAGAATAAGAATAACAAAATGATGCCCAAATTTGCTAATTGAGATGGGTCTTATCCTTTCTGGATTTGCTGTTTTTTTACCCCCTGCATTCTGTAAAAAGTCAACGTTTACAAAAAAGCCTTCTCGCGACAGAAATTCCATCCTCTAATCTGTGAGTCTAGGTAGGTGTCCTTGATATATTTTATAAGAAGGCACTTGAGAGGCTAATTACATTGTATTTATAGCCTATAGAGGTGGTTCCCACTTCAGATGAGGAGTTTCCTTGGTAATGTACTAATAACCACAGGTTCCGAGAGGCTAAACTGAGACTAATGCAGACAAATTCAAAGATAGGCTTGCAGGGGACCCCATAAAGGCACTGAACGGAACAGACAGACAGCAGCAGAGAGGCAGGAGAGGCCCACGGCGAGGGCGGGTTCCATTTGTTTCCTGAGCCTTCTTGGTTTTCCACTACCCTGGGGTTTAAAAAATCTGTACCGACGTGAAGCTTTGTGTTGATCATTTCAAATTCTTCTTGTTTGAAAATCCAGATGTCTCTGTAGGGTCTGAAAACCGGCCCCTGATCTCTGGTCCACCCCAATCTCGCTGGCCCGGGATCTGCTCCCCACTTCCAGCTGTTCGGCAGTTCCTGGGAGATTTCTTCTCTCCATCAGGATGAATGAGGAGCTGGCCTTTCTCTCTCCACTCTCTCTTTAGCTCCCTTCATTTCCCCGTTGCATTTTCCAGTGACCACTGACCAGTTCTGGATCACTGCGAACCGGCATCAGGTCAGCACTTACGCAGCTGGTTTGAAAAGATAATGATTATATTAGTAAATACTAATAGAAAACATGTTGGGCCATTTATTTATGCTAAGCGAGGCACTTAGACAATAATTCTGTGAGTAGGAATTATGATCTACTTACAGAGGGTGGGACTGAGGCTCAGAGAGGGTTAGTGACTTGTCCCAAGCCACACTGCGATAAGTGGCAGATGTGGGCTTTAAGTGCAAACTGTGTGTGACTTTGACATCCATGCTGTTGTTAAGTTTTCTTACTTCCTGGCGGTGTGCCAAGGGCACTGGCTTCTCATCCTTTTGAAAACCACGCACTGTCTGTCCCTGTCACATCACTTAGCTCTGCCTCGTCCTCGTTTTCGCCATGCCGTGTGGTCAGCGCCTGCTGTGCGCCAGGCACTGGGTGAGGTATCTTCATAGACCCGGGTACCAGCCATCCTGTAGGCTTCCGGGAAAGCAAGGACCTCATTTGTGCATTTGAGTCTCCAGTTCCTGGCCCCATGTGCTGAGCGCCTGCTACAAAATCAACCCCATTTATTTCTTCTTTACCCATACGCGAAAACAACAGAGGAGGAGTTCCTGCTGTGGTGCCATGGGTTAAGAATCAGACTGCAGTAGCTCAGGTCGCTGCAGAGGTGAGGGTTTGACCCCCAGCCTGGCACAGTGGGTTAAATGAACTTCTGTATGGCACAGGTGTGGCCATTAAAAAAAAGTAAAAATAAAAGATATTTAGGCGTTCCCATTGTGGCTCAGTGGGTCAAAAACCCGAGATTGTCTCTGTTAGGATATGGGTTCGATCCCTGGCCTGGCTCAGGGGGTAAAGGATCCAGCATTGCTGCAAGCTGCAGCATAGGTCACAGGTGCGGCTTGGATCCTGTGTTGCCGTGGCTGTGGCGTAGGCTGCAGCTGCAGCTCTGGTTTGACTTCTGGCCCGGGAACTTCCATACACCATAGGTGTGGCCATAAAAAGAAAAAAAGAAGAAAGAACTTCAATCTATACTTGCATCATGACTAAAAATAGCTCAAGTTGGACCATATGACATAACATTACATTTAGTAAAACCTAAAAAGCTTCTTAAACTTCTAGAAATAAACGCATTCTTCTAGAAGTAAAAACATACTTCTTAAACTTCTAGAAGTAAAAACATTTGTGACTTTGGATTAGGCAAAGAATTTTTAGATAAAATAACAAAAGCATGATTTCTAAAAGAGCAAATTGCCAAATTAATCAAAATCCATACCATCTGCTCCTTGAAAAACACTATTAAGGAAATGAAAAGATAAGCCACAGTCTAGGAGAGACTATGTGCAAGTCATCTGACAAAGGATTTGTACTCAGAATATATAAAGAACTCTCAGAACTCAACAATAAGAACATAAACAACGCAACAAAAAATAAACAGCAGATTTGAACAGACACATCACCCGAGAAGATATACAGATAGTAAATAAACACATGAAAAAATGCTGGACATTGTTAGTCATGAGAGAAATACAAATTAAAACCACAGTAAGATCCAAAACACATAGTAGAATAGCTGAAATGTAAAGATTCATCAGTAAGTATTTTCAAGGATGTGGGGCAACCAGAACTCTCATATATTTCCAGTAGAAATGACTTTGGAAAACAGTCTGTCAGTTTCTTAAAAAGTCAATCATTCACCTGCTTTATGATCTAGACATTCCACTCCTCAGTATATGTCCAAGAGAAAGGAAAGCGCTTAACCATACAAAAAGATGCGCATGAATGTTCATTGCAGCCTTGTGCAGTGCAAAACTGGAAGTCACCCAAACGTCCATTCACAGGTCAAAAGTGTGCAATGTCTATGCCACTGAATCCCAGCTGTGGAAGGAAAAAACCAATGACAAATCATTTGGATGAATTTCAAAACAATTATGCTGAGTTAAAAAAAAAAAAAAGAGCCAAGCAAAACAAGAATGTGTACTGTATGATTCCACTTATATAAAATTTTAGAAAATAAAAACAGCTCTGTTGTGGCATAAAGCATCCCGGTTCTTGCTGGGGTGGGCAGGGAGGAGGAGCTTACAAAGAACAAGAGGAGTCTTTGGGGAGTTCCCTTTGTGGCGCAGAGGAAACGAATCCGACCAGGAACCATGAGGTTGCGGGTTTGATCCCTGGCCTCGCCCAGTGGGTTAAGGATCTGGCATTGCCATGAGCTGTGGTGTAGTTGCAGACAGGGCTCGGATCCTGTGTTGCGGTGGCTGTGGCTGTGGCTGTGGCTGTGGCATCGGCCGGCAGCTCTAGCTCCAGTTCTACCCCTAGACTGGGAACCTCCATATGCCTCAGGTGTGGCCCTAAAAGGACAAAAGACAAAAAAAAAAGGGGAGTCTTTGGGTGGGGGCGAGGGACGTGATGGTTATGTTCATTGTCTTGATTCTGGAAAATAGTCTCAGGAGTACATACCTATCAAGACTTAATTGAAATATATATTTAAATGTGTTGTGTATTGTATGCGAATTAGACTTCAATAACACTGTTTAAGTTTTTTAAAGGTTTGTTCATTTCATTCTATGTAAATTTCGCCTATAAAAAGAACCAGAAGCAAAGTGTGATCTTGAGTTAATGATAGGCTGCTGCTTTGTCCAGACCTTCCTCTTTGCTGCATCTTTTGCCTGGATCCCCTCCGCTCCCACTGTCTACCCGTTCTATTCATCATGAGGGTCCCTTCCCAAGAGCTGATATTTTCTAACCATCTCCACCACCCCCCACACACCCCCCATGCAGGCTAGGTTAGACCCCCAGGTACATACTTTCATTACATATTGTGTTTTTTCTTGTTCTGCTTTTCAGGGCTGTTATTAATTCTATAGTTATATGTTTTTGGAGCCTGCCTCTTCTCCTGTACTGCAGACACCGTACAAACAGGGAAGAGATTCAACATATCCTTGCTGTAGCCCTAACCACGAGCCTGTGCATCACCCATTCTAAGTGCTCAATAAATATTTGTTGAATCACGGAAACCTTTAAATCAATGGACCCCTGGCTGTTTGCAACAGTTTACAGAGTATTCATCCTCCTCACCCTTTGATCATTTTATCCCCCACTGGAAGTTTCATTTGATGACAGGAGATGAGGACAGGGACCAGGGAGACACTTTCTGAATAGCTGTAGTTAAGGTCGCAAAGGAGGGGGGAAGAGGGAGTGGGCAGAGAACCAGGTTAAAACGCAGTGAATTGATTAGTCTTGATTGATATTCTGCATAGTTTCACTGCCCCATTCATTAGCATGGGTAGGTGAAGGTTGGATGTAATTTTAAACAACAGTTTGAGGCATTTCTATTCTGGTCCTGAAACAGCTTAAATATTTTATGAGTTTTTAAGATTGGGAGGAATTAAAGCAAGTATGTAATCTTGCTTGCTGTGTGTATAAATATATACACATATGAAATTTAAATATACTCACACAAAATCTTATTGTAGAGAATCTCATAAATCTAAAAAAGATAGGGAGTCTAAAAAAAACCCTACCCATATGTAAACATAATATGAAAATATATTCAGTGTTAATTTCAGAATTTATTGCAATCTGCACTCCATCTTTAACAATTGCACATACACTCTCCCGAGAGCGAGAGTGAATTTTTTAAAAATGAAATATTTTGCATAAAATATTTTGATATTTAAAAAACCAATATCACTTTAAAAAAAAGCATAAAAAGAAATGTCTAGCAGGAGTTGTAAGAAGAGAGTTTTGAGGGGGAAAAAAGTCATTTTGCTATAGTTTTTATCCTCTGGAATTGGGACCAATGTACTAGATAATTACGTACTTTGGGATCATTAAGGGGCTTTTAGCAAATAATTTATCTGGTGTTCAAATGGGAATGTAAATAAATGAGTAATTTTTCCTTGTTAATTATAATTGTTGTGAATAACAATGTCTAGGCACCTCTCCAGGACCACAAATCCACTCGTGAGTCAGAAAATGCCACCAGCAGTCTTGCTATTGCATTTGATAAAGTTTTCCTTTTTTTTCTGTGAGTAGTCGTTACCTTCAATTTTAGACCATTTCAGAAATAAAAACTGACAATAAAGGTAACTTTGGTTTCATTCCATTTCTTGTAGGCATTTTATGGGTTATAGTATATTTCTATATCTCAATGAAGCAATTTATAGTAGAGGTGTTCCTTTTTGTTAAGTACATATTATGCGTATTTTATTGCAACTTGCTGCAGTCAAACATCCTTTAAAAGATTAACTCACAAGTCACTCCCTCTTTCTGCCAAAAGGAAAAACAAAGAGAGGCTATTTCCATGTGACTTAGGCTAAAAAATTCTATAAACTGTAAGTGTTAGAACAATTGCGATTGAGATCTTATTTAAGATTTCAAAGCGTCTGGCCCCCAGTTTAGTTTGATTACCATATTATCCGGTTATGTGCCTGAGAAAATGTCTCTGGGATGGGACTTCTGCAAACGATCCTGTGACTTATGCACCCCCTTTTCCCTTTAAAAACCAAATGCAATTCACAAAAGAGGCTTACGGATTTGCAATTAAAATAGGAGTGTTGCCTGAAACCAGAGAGGGTGCGGTTTGACCTTCCATTTGTATATATGGTAGCAGATCCTAATAGCGTGTGTGCACGTGTGCCTTTTCTTTTTTTTTTTTTTCTTTTTCATTCAAAGGAAAACAATTTGCAAGTGCAAACAGGGTTAGTGGTGTCGGGTTTTGGAGGCTCTGAAGGGTTTGTAAATGCTAATTTTGAAAAGGGTACTCAGAGAATTCTTAATGCCAGGTGGGGAGGGCGCTAAGATGGTTCTTTCCACCACTCCAGGGGGGGGGGGTCTGAGGTATCAGAAATCCAAGGATTAAAATCGTAGCCTGAGCTCCTGTTCTGGGAGCACCTACTATGCACCCCAGACCTTCGCTGTATCATCTCACTGCAAAAGCCTGGTGAGACTGGTGACGTCACCGTTTTCCCCAGGGGGAAAGAAGGCTTGTTCAAGGTCACACAGCTGGTAAATGAAGTTGCGGAGATACAGCTCCAGGCCAAGCCAGTTCCCAAGCGGATCTCTTCCGCTCTCTTCTTTCCACGCCTGCGGCTCGCAGGGGCAGTGGAAGAAGTCCGCAGCCAGGGCCGTCTCCGCCACATCCCAACCAACGGCAGAGGATGCTCTCTTACCTCTGCTCACTTCTCAGTTCTCACCGAAAACATCCCAGCCTCTGCACGGGGCCCGCTGACCGCCTCTCTTTGCTGCACCTGCCCACACGTATTCTAGCAGCAGATTCGCTCGTCTACCAAGAGTCCCATGGTCTGCACCCAGTCCTCCTGGCTGTAGGCGCTCTCTTATTACAGTGAACTCATTTAATTAAATAGTCCGTCTGCCTTGTGAGCCAGCGAACTAATGGGAAGAGAAAGTGGTTTCTATGGACCTTCGAATGAAAGTTTTCAGAGGGTCTGATCAAGGGGAGTCAACTGTTGTCTGCTGGGAAGATACTCTTGTCGGAGTAGGTGTGGATCAGATAATGCTAGGGGCTTGCAAGGAAAGGGATGGCAGTTCAGAAGAATTCTGAGTGCTGGTTTCTAGGTGTGTGTCTTTCTGGTCTAGCCACACTCGAAAGGAACCCGAATGAGAAAATCACAGGCATTGCATTATGGGTGCAGTTTATGGAACTCCGATTGGAGTACCCTGTACCCACAGAAAAGGCCTGAGTCCTAAAGCAAACGTTTGGTAAATTATTGTACATTATATGTTGTAAATGAAAATGCAGATGTTCAGGGGCATATGATTTTTCTACTTTAATGGGCTCTTCTAACTAACTGACCAGCTGGTAGTCCCCATAGAGTCAAATCTTGGTTGTCCTGACTTTGATTTCGGTGATTATGATGATTAGCTTCCGCTGGCACTTACTCTTTGCGGGTAGGGGGTCCGAGATGAAGAAGAGGAATGTTCATGTAATAAGTAACATTTATGACCAGCTGCTCTTCCAGGCACCCTAACTCCACTGCTGATCACCTCCAATTTACAGGTGACTCAGCCACGATGTCAGCAGTGACCTCCAGGAGTTTAGGCCACTCCTGATGACCATTGCGGGTGGGAATGGCATAGATATGGAGTCAGAAGACCCGGGTTTAAATCCCGGTTCCAGCCCTGATCGACTTCAGACAGATCAGCCTCTGAGAGCCTGTGTTACTGCTTTGATGAAACCAGAACGAGAATGTGTCCCTTGAGGGTGGTTATTGGGACTGCACGAGCGAGGGTGCCTAGACAGATGCGTAATAAATACTAGCGTTTGCGCTCTCCTTTAAGTGAGGGTGGTGATTCACATGTGCAGAAAGGTAGACAGTCTGTAAGATAGAAACAAATAAGGTGCCGTGAGGGGAGAGGAGGGGGGAGTCCTTTGGACTAACTGAAGCAGGGAAGGCTTCCAAGTAGAAGCTGGGCTTGGCACCTAGTTTGGCTGACGGAGTCAGGGACAGCGACAGCCAAGAAACGGAGATGAGAAAGCACAGGCTGTGGGGTGGTGGGAAAGCATGGAGAGTAGAACCGAGTGAGGGGGGTGAGGACAGCTTTGGACAGATACCAGGGGCCTTGCAGGCTGTCCCAGAATGATGGCCCTTGACCTGGAAGGCAGTCAGATGACCGACTGAAAGCTATGAGAGGCCAAGTAGTAAGTGTGGGAGGTGGGCCGCAGGTGAGAGCAGCATTGCGTTCACCCGGCCCTCCACTCATCCGTGTCTCCATCCATTCCTCCATCTGTCCTTTCATCCAGTCATCCAGCCACCCATCCACTTGTCTACCGACCATCCATCCATCCCTCCACCCATCTACTCACTTTTCCTTCCTTTATTCCTTCCTCCTTTCTGTCCACCCACCCATCTACCCACCCACCCATCCATCCATCCCCCCCCCCCCCCATACACGGATCCATTTGCCTACTCATTCACCGTTTGTCCATTCATCAATTCCTTCCTCCCTCCCTTCCTCCTGTTTATCCATCCACCCCACCCATCCACCCATCCATCCATTCAGCAATCCATCTATTCCCCTGACCCACCCACACTTCCTCCCTTCCTTCTATCTATCCATTCACACATCCATCCATCCATCCATCCTTTCAGGCTCTCATCTATCTATTCTATTCTTTAAAAAAAAAACCCAGGAAACTGTAAGGGTTTTGAAAATAGATTCTTCTCCCTCCCTTAGTCGTTGTAACCTGGCTGTCGTCACTACCGTTGCTGCTAGTACAGCATTTGGTACCAATTTCTAATAGTATTAGAATCTCCTGTTGTTGCACAGCTCATTTGGATGCACTGTTTTGTTGGAGCCTCACCATGGTCACTTCAGGGAGTCAGAACAAGTCCTTCCACCTCTGTTACAGGTCAGGTCACAGTTCACCACGCTCACCAGGGCCCGCCTGGCATAACAAGAACCTGAAATGCAGTTTTCTGATTCAAGATCTTTGCTGCCTTAGCTCCAGGGTACACAGACCTACCAGGGGCAGGAAGAGGGCTTCCTTCCAAGCTCGAGGCCACCTAGGGTGGCCACTGAAGGGCCATCCCCAGTTAGAAGCCTCTTCTCATGAATGGGAAGATGGCTACTTATCATGCAAATGTACACGGCGTCTGAGTGCTGTGTGCACAGAAAAGTCCCCATTCATAGAGCAGGAGACAGCTGGAAGTAATCTCAAATGCATTATGCATTGTGATTGCATTGGCAGAGGGGTAAGAAATGTTAAAGTTTTGTTACAATAATAATAACCATTGTGACAATACGATTTGTTTTACTGACGCCCATTTTTTGGCAACTCTATCGTTATAAACACAGCATGTGACTGTACTTTAATGAGACTGTATAAATGTTTGCGCCTGTACGAGGATATATTTATCCAGCCATTCTAGGTCCTCCGTTTCCGGGCCACTTCTCTCTGCACAGCTGTGGCCATTTGACCCCCAGCTGCAGGCCGGTGTGGTCCTGGTATTCGGGGTCAAGCCTGTCTGAAAGGAGGAGCTCTGGTCCAGGGGCGTCCACATCCAGGCTGTACGTTAGAGTCGCTGCTGCCCTTTTAAAAAGGACCCCACTCTTGAGTTCTGCCCCTAACAAGTTAAATCAGATTCTCCAGGGAGAAGAGGCCAGGCCTGAGACATTTTTGAAAATATGTTGATTAATTTTTTTTTTTTTTTGATCTTTTTAGGGATGCACCTGTGGGATATGGACAATCCCCGGCCAAGGGGTCCAATTGGTGCTGCAGCTACTGGCCTACACCACAGCCACAGAAACACCAGATCCAGGCCACATCACGGCAACGATGGATCCTTAACCTGCTGAGCAAGGCCAGGGATCGAACCCACATCCTCATGGATACTAGTCGAGTTGGTAACCCCTGAGCTGCAACGGGAGGACCTGCCAATTAATTCTAAAGTGCAGTCAAGTCTGAGGGCTGCGGCCTGAGCTGCACCAGCTCAGTCTAAAGTGTGCACGGTTTACCTGGGGATGGATAGGTTCCCAGGGGAAAGGGAGAAGCCCCTCGCTCCCGCCCCGGGAACATGGCTCTTGGAAGCTGGACAGCAAGAAGCAATGGTCTAACGGGAAACAAGTGCCTGCAAAGACTGACCATCTATAAAGACGAACTGCCCCCTGGAATGTCAGTTCCTGCTGCTGCGCTTACCTGATCGTGAGACTCAGACCCCAACCACCTTCTCTCCTTGTCCTAATTTGTCCCTTCCCGATAATATTCCCTGCCACAGTCACTCGGTCGTGGGACTCGACCCCCAACCCCTTCCCCGGATTGTGTAACCTTCCTTTCATCGTCCTGGTTACAGGACCTGGTTACAGGTCCCCGCCACAGACCCTCCTCTCCGATTCCCACTGTGACCCTTTGTAAGACCAGCTTCTCCTCGCGGTCAGCGCTGATGCCGTCTTGAGCTCAGCCCACTTGTTTCTGATGCCCTGTCTCTGGCTTTACTGATTCGACCTCGTGCGTTCCTCCTTGGTCCAGACCTAAGAGGGATCTGTTTAAAACAGCGATTCTGAATCAGTAGGTCTGGGGTGGGGCGGGAAGAGGAGAGGGGGTGGATGGGCCAGAGCCACGTTGCGTCTCTAATAAGGTCCCCGGGAGGCTAAGGCAGGTGGGTCCTGACCACGCCAGGCAGCAAGGTTCCCATCGGACCTGTCTGGGGAGGTCAGGTTGGGGTGTGTGCGGTTCTTGAAATCCAGCCCTGACTTAAAATGGATTAAAGTGCCCTGGTTTAGATCTTTTTCCTCTCAGGAGCTAATGGAGATCACAGCTGGGACTGACGCTGACAGCACTGGAAACACCGGGGAGAGAAAACGCCATAGGAGATGGGTGGTGGCGGACATTCTGGCTTTTCAGAAAGAAGTCGGACAAGCGGGCTTAAGTGTCTGGCAAAATTCAGGAAGGAGTTATTTAACAGATGGTTGGTGACACATGGAAAGAGGTGATCCTCAAGAGTCAGTTCGGGGGCTACCAGAAATAAGGAGTTATTGGCCTTCTCACTGGACGGCTACCATCATTTTATCTGCCTCGAAGCAATGCCACGTGGAAGAACTGCGTCTATCGTGACTGGCTGCACAGAGTGATGCGAGAGTCTGATGTGCTTTACTGACAACTTGCCTGCATCATTTCGGTAAATTGTCATAGCACCGATTTCTTAGGTAACAGGATGTCAGTTTCAACAATGGGGAAACCGAGGCTTAGAGACATAAATACAGCTTGAGTTGCCCAGCTGGGAGAGCTGGAATTCAAATTCAGATCCATCTGAACCCAGTGTCTGCTTGCTTTCCCAGGCCGTTCCATTGCTAAATGGAGCTGGAACATGGAACTGGAGAAAGCAGACACTGCACAGCAGAACCGGCTACTGCCTGCGGGTGAGCTGGGCATGGCCACTCACGGTGGGAGACGCGGAAACCGTGGCTGCAGTGAGAAAAGCAAGACCTTTTTTTTGTAGAATTGCTGTAAGGGATTAGGTGGGAAGCCGTTGGCAAGGCACCTGGCAGGTTTCCTGGCACAGAGTAGGCTTTCTTGAGTCATAGCTGCAGCCATTTTTATGAGTTAGGTTTGGTAAGTCTGATTCCTTTCGACTCCGATCCTTGGCTTTGGGACAGTGGGCGCAGCACTGCTGCTCTTCTGGTCGGCTCCCCCCACCTCCGCCTTCGTGATTCCGGCCGCGTGCCCTCTCTTCTTCCCTCTGCCTCTCCAAGGGCCAAAGGCAGCCATTCATCCTTGCTCGCACCAGCCTGGTCAGTTTCTCCAATTATTCAAATGCTGCAGGGTTTATTCCTACTATTCGGTTAGGTTCTTTGGAGGGTATGGTTCTGCCATCATTCCCTGTGTGTTTGTCTCATCTTCTCAGATGGTTTCATCAGCATCTTGAGGGCAAGTAACCCAGGCAATCAGAGCCCGCAACTTCTGTGGGTGGATTTCTCCTTCAGGGAAGATTTAAAGCTCTTGGGTGATTTCTAAAGTCCACGTTTCAGTATGTTGTCTTTCTAATAGCATCTGATGAAAGTTTCCAAAAAGAAGAGAGGAAACTGACAACCATGAAACTTCTATGACTAATAGTAGACCCTGGGTTAGGTTACTTAAAACAAACAAACAAAACATCTCTTGGAGTTCCTTTGTGGCTCACTGGGTTAAGAACCCAACTAGTATCCGTGAGGATGCGGGTTCGATCCCTGGCCTCCCTCGGTGGGTTCAGGATCCAGAGTTGCCGAAAGCTGCAATGTAGTTTGCAGATGTGGCTTGGATCCCATGCAGCTCTGATTCGACCCCTAGCGTGGGAACTTCCGTATGCTGCAGGTGTGGCCTTCAAAAGAAAAGAAGGAGAAGATAAAAAACTGGAAAACATTTCCTTTGCACTTCGAAATCCCCTAAGACATCCGCTGAAGCGTCGCCTTCTAGGCCAGCGCAGTCTGCTCCTGACCCGGTCAGGGCGCGGCCTCTGCCGGAACTTCTACAATCCAGATTTTCCTATTTACAGCTTCGGGACACAACACAAAACAAAACGCAAGTGGCAGCGCCGCTACATGCGGCAAGGTGGTGTTTGTTCTTCCCTGCCTGCTGTCTGCGCATCACGTCCTGAACAATTTCTCCCACACATCACATCAGATGTTCTCACACTTGAGTAACTGATAGTTTTATCAGGAACGAAAGTTGCCGCATGCGGCTCCAAGACAGAGCGATCTTCGAAGCCAGCAGCCGCCAGCGGCTTTGTCGTGTATTTAGGAACACGGCACCCAGAGTTCTCTCCCGTCTCTCCAGGTTCCAGGTAAATGAACATCCACACGAACCAGCCATGGTCACCTGTCTTTAAGGTTCACTCGGAAACCCGTGCCTTGGGTGCCTTCGTTTTCGCCGCAGTCGCTGCAAATCCACTGAAGTCGGTTGACTGTGAGGCGCAATTCTGGTGGCTTTAAAAAGCGTTTTACGATAAGCGTGGCCATCATCAGTGTCAACGAGAGGGTTCATCACGCTGTGGACAGAAAAGTGCTTTCTTATTTAAAACCCTCTATCAGGGCTCCTCTGCCCATATCCTGAGATACTGGGATATTAAACCCAAACTGACAAAATATATCAAGTTGTGCTGAAGCCCATTTTGTCTGCTGGGTGATCCTGGCGGTGGATCTTGGGTGATTTCTAAAGATCCGAAGTGGACACCGAAGATTTGAGACTGACATTTAGGGGGGTATTTTGAAGGGTTTTTTAATTTTTTCTCTGCAAAGTGGGAAAAGCAGGTCCGTTCTTGACCTTTGTGGACATAAATGCAGGTGATGCTTTGTAGACAGGCAGCCCTGCTCCTTGTTGCTGTCCGTGGCTTCTTGGGGGTGCTGAGGATTGAGATGTGTTCGACTTTGTAAGCTGGTGAGAACACACCTTGCTCTCAGAAGAGTGATGTGACTTGTGCATCGCTGCAGTCCTGATAGTCACCTATGCAAGTGGCCTGTGACAGACAGACTGCTTAGGCTGTACTATAGTACATAACCCCCAAATCTCAGGGCCCTAACAAAGCTTCTTTCTTAGGGTTGCCAGACTTAGCCAATCAAAATACAGACACAGTTAAATCTGAATTTCAGAAAAACAACAAGCACATTTTTTTTAGTGTAAGTATGACCCATGCAATATTTGAAGTGGCATGGTTACGTGAAGTTCAAATTTAGCTGGGCATCCTGTGTATTTTTGAGCGGGCTGACTCCCACTGGGTCAGGTAAGAGGAAGAAGAGCATTTTGGAAGGTCCCGTGCTGGCAGCTCACTGCCCCAGCCACGGGGGGTGTGTGTGGGGGGGTGCCCATTATTTCGCTTGTAACTCATTGGCTGGAACTAGTCACGTGACTTGGCCCAGGGACAAGGGGTCCAGGAAATACTGCTCTGCTATGTGCTGGGAAATAGAAGTGAGTTCAAGGCAATGCGAGGTCAGCCTGGAAGGTGAGCCAAGCAGGAAGGAAGGGGAGACCCTCTGGTAGCGTAAATGGCATCTCAGTCCATTAGAGTGGCAAAGGCTACATCCAAATGCTACAGATGGGTGTCATATAAACAACGGAAATGTGTTTCTCATAAACAACAGTCAATGTATTTCTGACTTGTGGAGGCTGGAAGTCAGCGATCAGGGTCCCAGCATGGCCAGGTTCTCGTGAGGACCTTCTGCCAGCTTCCACAGTGCCAGCTTCTCTTTGTGTCTTCTCCTGGCTGAGAGCAGAAATGAGAAACAAGCTCTCTGATGACCTTTTTTTTTTTTTTTTAAGGGTAGCACCTGCAGCATATGGAAGTTCCCAGGGAAGGGGTCACATTGGAGCTGCAGGTGCCTGCCTACACCATAGCCACAGGAAAAATGTCAGATCTGAGCCACATCTGTGACCTACACCACAGTTCACGGTGACGCTAGATCCTTAACCCGCTGAGGGAGGCCAGGGATCTGACCTGCATCCTCCCTGATCCTAGTCGGGTTCATAACCTGCTGAGCGGCAATGGGAGCTCCTCTGATGACTCTCATTGGGGCACTAATCTCATCCTGAGACCCCCACCCTCAGGACCTCCTTGAGCCCTAATCACCTCCTGAAGTCCCCCCTGCTAACACCTTCACAGTGGAGGGGGCAGGGGCAGGTTTCAGCCCACGGATTTGGGGGAGACTCAGACATTCAGTCCATCAGCATTGCTATCTCCTTTCTGACTCAGTCCATTGTGGTCCATAGGAAAATGCCCCCTACCCCAAAGATGGGGCATTCTCTGTCCAAATTCCTAAAACCTGGGAATTTGTTACCTCACTTGAGAAAGGGGAATTGGCAGATATGATTGAGCTGGGAGGTGACCCCGGATCAGGTGAGCCTAATGGCATCGCAAGGGTCCTCTACTGTGCAAGTCGACGTTGCCGCAGGCAGCCTAGGGAGGCCAGAAAAGGCCAGGCGCAGGTTTTCCCACAGAGCCCCTGGAAGGAGCTCGGTTCTGTCCACACCTTGCTTTAGGCTTTGTAAGAGTCACCGTGGATTTCTGACCTCCAGAGCTGTAAGAGAAGTGGTTTAAATAAAGTCACTAAGTTGGTTGTACTTTGTTACAGCAGCTGTAAGAGGCTCATACACCCATGAGGATCACTTGGAGACCAGCTCCCGGGGTGTGGATTTCTTGTAATGGGACCCCCACCGCAGTGAAACCAGGCGTAAAGCCAGGAAGCAAGAAAGCAGGCAGAGTAACAATGATCTTATGATTTCAGAGGTGGGCCTCTCCCAACTGAGTGAGAACTGGACAGTGCAAGGAAGACAGAGGTGGTGGGGAGGGTCAGAGGCTGGACACTGCCCGCTGGGCTGAATTTATGTTTCTTGTGCTATCTGTATTTATCTCCCTGTCACTATCCTTTAATGATGAGCTCACTGTGTTGAAAATTCTAACTTGTTTCAGTTCCAATAGAGCCTTCCAGAAGCTTTGTATTCATGTCTTATCTAAAGCACTGCTGAGGAGCTCCCTAGTTGCTGAACAGGCTAAGGATCCAACATTGTCACTGCTGTAGCTCGGGTCTCAGCTGTGGCCCGGGTTCAATCCCTGGCCTAGGAACTTCGGAGCACCACAGGCACAGCCGAAAAAAAAAAAACAGATAAAAACAATAAAGCACTGCAGGACAGACAGAGGGCTCAGGGGCCGTTGGGAGGTATGAATTAGAGTAAGAAATCCACTGAAGGACAAAAGGAGCATCAGAAAGAATAACTGGGACCTCTTGGCTCACTGCTACTGTCCTAAAATCTGACATTTGTGTCAATAAGGAGCAGTGCCTCATTTTTCCATAGTCCTGTTTTCACAGAGGAGCCAGATGCACAGAGTAGAAGTAACATCTGACTTCCAGAATCCTGGTGCGTGACTGCTGTGTGAACCACCCTCTCGTGTGGCCCCCCACCCCCAGCCAGAGGCGCACAAAGGTGAATTAGGACGTGGCAGGGAGTTACGGTGCTTGGGACTGATATCTGGCGTGGCATAAATATTTCGTAAGTGCATGCATGAAAAGCTTTTGAATGATTTTATATCTTTTAACTTTTATATCTCGGATGAGCTTTTATGTATCTAAATTTATCTGTAATTGGGAGACGGATGAACACTGGTGTATTTTGTTTTCATCATTTATTCAGAAAAAGTCGCCCCACCTCAGTATGATACAGACCTAACTACCCATCGATGATGTTCTGAGAAGTCCAGTTTGATTCTTCAGGGTTCTTACCAGGGCCACGCAAATTTTAGATTTTTTTTTTTTGTCTTTTTAGGGCCACACCCATGGCATATGGACACTTCTGGGCTGGGGGTTGAACCGGAGCCGCAGCCACTGGCTACGCCGCAGCCACAGCAGTGCGGGATCCAAGCTGCGTCCGCTACCTACACCGCAGCTCACGGCCACACTGGATCCTTAATCCACTGAACGTGGCCAGTGGCCGAACCTGCGGCCTCATGAATACTAGTCGGATTTGTTACTGCTGAGCCACGACGGGAACTCCAATTTTAAAATTTTAGTGCCATGCCTTGACCTCTGGTGCCCTGTGGTTTGGAACTCTTGGTTTGGGATTAGTCCTGTCTGTTTTTTTGTTTTTCTTTTTCATCGCAGGTCACCATTAAATTGTTCCTTCACTCGGCGTTGAGCATACAGTCAGGGCAGGGGTGGAGGTTTGGGGGAGCAGTGGGGGGATGCAATGAGGGAGCTGACAGTCGTGCGTGTCCTGGGGCTCCATCCAATACGCTCTGGGGCATCTGCTCCAGGAGCAGAGCTGCGCTGAGCGAGAGCGGGTGCCGTGCGGGGGTCGTGTCGGAGGGAGAGCAGGAGAAGGGTTGGTGGGAAACCGCAGATGAGACATCGGGGCCTCAGAGCTGGACCTGATCCCGGCGCTGACTCAGGGAAGGCTCCGCGCATCTGTGGGATTTCTCTCTGGGGGAGAAGAAAGCCGGTGGGGGCCCATGACGCGCTCACAGTGGGGGCTTAGCCTCCAGCCCCGCCGATAACGCATCGGAGGGCAGATTTGCCAAAAAGCAGCCTCCCCACTGGCTCCAGCGAGGAGGCTTTGCCTGCTGTGTAGTTATCATCCCCCCCGCCCCCGCTTTCTCATTTTCTTTTTAAGTCACATCCGGTTCAAACGTCTGCACCCTGACGTAGCTTCCTGACCCCAAGGACTAGGTGCAGGAGTCAGTGGGTGCTCACTCATTCGTTCCGACCGTGTGGGGCGCCTCCTGGGGACGCGGGACAAACAGCTCGTTTCCATCGCAGGCCAGTGCTTTCCTGGTCTTCCTCTCTCTTAGCTACCCTTTTTTTTTTATCTTTTCTCTTTTTTTAGGGCTGCACCTGCAGCATATGGAAGTTCCCAGGCTAGGGGTTGAGTGGGAGCTGCAGCTGCCGGCCTACACCACAGCCACAGCAACACTGAATCGGAGCCACATCTGTTGCTGGAGCTCGTAGCAACGCCGGATCCTTAACACACTGAACAAGGTCAGGGATAGAACCCGCATCCTCATGAATACTAGGCAGGTTCTTAACCTGCTAAGCCACAGCGGGAACTCGTGCATTTGCTTTTTTCCACTTATTCCTTACCCTTCTCTTTGAGGAACTCCACGTTGGCCAAAGTCAGCCGTTAATAATGACGAAAGCAAGAGCCATGGGGACTTCGATGGCAGCTGCCGTCACTGAAACCTTATGTTGTGCCCAGCCCAGTTTTAAGCCTTTTCTGGGTATTCACTCATTTCATTCTCCCACCAGCCTCAGGACCGTACCCAAGAAGCCGCCGCGTAGTGAGGTTAGCCATCGACCAGCTGGCCTGGGCCTTTCCTTTCCTCTGGAACGTTCTTCCTCAAACCCTTTCCCACGGGAATAACGACATCCTGCATTTCCGCTGGGGCTGGATGAGGGCCCTACCCTGTGGGAAGTTCTCCCGGCCGCCACCGGGTAGGAGCGGGCTCCCTTCCCCAGGACTTGGCACAGCCCTGCGCCCCCCGGGGTCCTCCCCGCTTCCACTTCCCTGCGGTGTTGTGCCAAGTGCTCCTCCTTAGCGAGGACTGCGGTCCGTGCTCCGTGACACGCGCACGGCTGTGGGTATGTCGCCGCCCTTGTGAGGGCCTGCTGCGGCTGGTTTTGTTTGTTTGTTTATTTTCAGAAAAGCAGTCCAAGGGCTGAGTTTCTGGGCGTTCCCATCGTGGCTCAGTGGTAACAAACCCGACTAGGATCCATGAGGACGTGGGTTCCATCCCTGGCCTCGCTCAGTGGGTTAAGGATCTGGCGTTGCCGTGAGCTGTGGTGTAGGTCGCAGATGCGGCTCGGATCCCGCGTTGCTGCGGCTGTGGTGTAGACCGGCAGCTGTAGCTCCGATTGGATCCCTAGCCCGGGAACCTCTACATGCCGCAGGTGCAACCCTAAAAAGACCAAAAACAGGGGCTGAGTTTTTCCTGCCAGAGTGAAAAGGAGACCGTGCATGTGCAAGTCCAAGGATGGGGAGAATCTGAAACCGAAAACACTTTGACTTGAACCCAGCCTCAACCCAGATTGGGACTCGAACCCACTGTTTTTTAATCAGAATCACTCCTGTGGTATCTGGACTCACTAAAGTTTGGGTTCTTCGTGCCTCAGCACAGAAGGAATTCAGGGAGAGACAAAATGATAGCCAAGAAATAGATTTATTACGATAGGGAGGCTTGTGAGGGATACAAGCGGGCAGGCACGGAGGCTCTGCCCCGAGGATTAGGTGGGTACAGTTTTATCATCCAGGGGGAGTGGGGGGGGGAGACCGCCTTCTGCCTTCTTCAGTTACACCTCCAGCTGACGTCATTAGCTCCTCCTTCCTACTCAGTAAGAGAGTAGTTGACCCTATGAGGTCAAACTGGGACTGCCCTGGCGCTTATTCCAATCAGCAGCAGGGTGGTAACACCTGCTCAGATATGTTGAACCATCTCAGGTTTCCATATAATGAGGGTCTCCTGCTTTGGAATGTCATCTTTCTCCTGGGTTCCTGTCCTGGGTCCTAAGGATCATTCTCTTGCTGAACTTGAACGCGGGCCTCATTGCATCTTTCTCTTAATGACCTGAGGCGTAATGCTTTTTATTTTATTTTATTTTTTTTTTTTTGCCTTTTTGTCATTTTATGGCCGCACCCGCGGCATGTGGAGGTTCCCAGGCTAGGGGTCTAATCGGAGCTGTGGCCACTGGCCTACACCGCAGCCACAGCAACGCAGGATCCGAGCCGCGTCTGCAACCTACACCACAGCTCACGGCAACGCCGGATCGCCAACCCACCGAGCAAGGGCAGGGATCGAACCCGCAACCTCATGGTTCCTAGTCGGATTCTTTAACCACTGCGCCACGACGGGAACTCCCGTAATGCTTTTTAAAATGGTTTTATAGTTAAGCAAGCCTGCTTCAGACCACGATGTTCTGATGGCCTTCCTGTTTACCTCCAGTCCCCCAGAGGGCCCCGGGTTTCCTTCTCAAGCTAGAGTGTCCTCCTAGGAGTTCCGCAATTACCTGTGTAACCACCCTACGCCATCCCTATCAGTGGCTTGAGTTTTGTGCCGTCAGAGACTGTGGGTTTGGACAGGCTGACTCAGCCTGTGAGGGGCTGGGGTGGCCCGGCTGATGTGTGTGTCGGCCGTGCTCGAAAGAGCGCTTCCTTCTCCGTCCGAGTGAAGAAAACGAGAATATTGGATAACTCTGTTCTGTGGGTCGGGCTGGACAGATTCCTCATTCATTCCTTGAACAATCATCCCCCCCCCCAAAAAAAAATGACATTCTTGTTCATCTGAGGAATCAGACCAGAAGGGTTGAGGGTGACAGCTCCCTCCGAGCTCCAAACAGGCAGGGAAGACAAATGCCCAACTGATCTTCAGTTGGTAGAGCGGCATCTCCCAGACTGCGGATAGATGTTACTACGCACTGGGCTCAAAAGGGTCCCCCTGGCAGGCAAAGCAGGAGAAATGCTGGCTGAGGCAGTATCCCAGGGCTTTCTCGATGTGGGACTTCTCAGAGCCTGTGACATCCTAAGGTGCCTCCTGACAGTTCGAGAGGGGGTGTCTGATGTAGCATCACCCAAACACATTTGACCGTGCAGTTCTTTTTTCAAGGAGCATCTCAAAGCCCTAGCGGTCCCTAGAAGCGTATTTGGGAACCACTCTCCTGCTGCTGTCCCTTTACTGGAAAGAACACACGGATTGCACCAAGTCCTGCGTCCCTAGCACTTTATCCTGTGGGCTGTTTTACCGGAATAATGCTGGAGGTGGAGAAATATTGAGCAAATGCAGAATCTAGGTATTTCGCTGAGCACTTCTGATGCTAAAGTGAGATAATTGAAATCACACTAAAGTTCAAAAGCCTCATTTGTGTACATGAGTCTAGTGCCAATTTATCTATTACTACACTTGAATAATACAGAATTTTATTCAGTACTAATAGTGTGGGTATAATTATATGTTTTTCACACATGTGGAATTAATGGCACTAAATATAAAATAAGTAATCTGGAAAATTAGTCTTTAGGAGCTTCCTCTTATATTCAACACACAAAAAAAACATTAATGCAGTTGAATTTTTTTTTCTCTCCCACAAGTAGTACAAATAATGTTTAAGAAACACTTAAATGAAGACGGATGTCCTCACCAGGATTTTTTTACAACACTACATTGGTTGAAGGTGTTATTTCATAATTACATCGAGTGAAAACTTGGGGCAATTTTGTCCAGTGAGCACAGCCAAGTTATTAAAAAGCAATTATTTTTTAAACTGCATTAAGTGAGCATTTCCCACCTTAAATGGGTAGGAGGGTGCTATGGTCAGCTGGATACAGAGTCTGACTTCTAGAATCTGGTAGGGTGTAGGCATCTCAGTTAGACAGCTTCTACTGCAAATGACATCACTTTTTGGGCTTACTTAACTGAGAAGTTCAAGGGCAGTGCTGGCTTCAGGCATGGCTGGGTTCAGGCACTGAATGCTGTCAGCAGGGTCTTTTTTTTTTTTTTTGGCTCAGTCTGTGTGCCTTCTCTGCTGGTTCTTCTGCCTGAGCTATGGCAAAACTGCTCCCCCAGGTCTCACCCTTCCTTTCAGTTTCTCCTCTGGTAGTTTTGACAACAGTCCTGAGACTCTCTGATGGGACCAGCCTGGGTCACGTGTCCATCCTCCAGCCAGTCACGGAGACCAGGGCACTGAGCACTGATTGGTTTGGGCCTTGGGCAGCCCCACCTAGAACACTTGAACTGAAGATGGGGAGAGGGAGGGTGGCCAAGTGGAAGTTGAGATTTTTGCTTGGCAAAGGGAGAGTTTCTGCTGGGTGGCCAATGACATATCTCTACTACCTCTAGGGAGGCAAGCCAGAAAATAAACAATTGTAATGAAAAACAGAGGGAAAAGCATAATAGGGGCACAAGAGTCCTACAGGGGGAGACACAAGGACTGAATGTGACATTTGATGTCTGTGTGGGATATGAATATCAAAGGACTTAAAATAATGGTGGCCTGGGAGAGGGTGAAAGGAGTGGGATCAGAAAAACTGAAGGAGTGGGATCAGAAAAATCGTGAAGCATGACACTGAAGAGTATGCCAAAGGAACCGAGAGCTGCAGTGTGACTAGCATTCAGCAAACCCAAAGAGATGGAATAAGGGGCAGGTGGCAGAGATAGTTCAGGGTCAGATCATGGAAGGTCTTAAATGCCATCTAAGGAGACTCTTTTCCATGCTTCTGTAAGGATGCTGAAAAACAATCATGAAAGTGCCCAGTATAACTTCCTAAAGTGCCTTCCTTCCCACTGCACTCATTAGCATCAGGTTTTCGTGATTAAGCACGTGGCTTTGAATCTGACTTAAAAACACAAAACAAAACTCCTAACCTTCTTCCTATTGAAGAATAACGTTAATTGGTGAGTGCATATAAAAGAGGGTTCTATGGTCCATTGAGTTTATATAGATTGAAATGCTAAGTAGGACCAAGCAGAAGCCTCCGTGGGGAAGAGAGGGTTAGCAGTCATCAGCTTTATGTCCTCTTTCCTATTTACAGCCTATACCCCTTAACAGTGCATGGGAACAAGATAAACAGAATTCTCCTTACCGATTCCTAAAGAAAGAAAAAGAAATCGCTCCAAATTCCACAACCACTTCCTTGCTGTGGAATCTGTTTTGTTTGGCAAACTTCATTTCCTTCCTAAAATGTGGGATTGGGAAGAAAGTAACGGCAACCCTTTCTCTCTGGACCCCTGTTTTTTTGTTTTATTTCAATTTTTTAACTTTTTATACAATTTTTAAAGGTTACTTTCCATTTAGAGTTATTGCAAAACTTTGGTTATATTCCCCATACTGTGCGATACAGCCTTGAACCTATATTACACCCAATAGTTTGCCCTCCCACACCGCCACCCCTGTTACCCCTCCCCCATCCCCACTGGTAACCACTGGTTTATTCTCTGTATCTGTGAGCCTGCTGCTTTTTTGTTCCATTCCCTAGTTGCTGCATTTTTTAGATTCCACATATGCTATCATACAGTATTTTTCTTTCTCTGTCTGACTAATTTCACTGAGCATAAGACCCTCCAAGTCCATCCATGTTGCTGCAAATGGCCAAAGTCTCGTTCTTTTTTGATGGCTGCGTAGTATTCCATCATATATAGATAGTCCTGAGATCTGCAGTGGGCAAGCTAGAGACCCAGGAAACGACAGTAGAGTCCTGTCTGGAGTCTGATGTGATATATCTCACATCTTTGTTATCTGTGCATCTGTTGATGGACACAAGCGCTGCCATATCTGGCGACTGTAAATCACGCTGCTGTGAACGTGGAGGTGCATCTCTCTAGACCCCCGCTTGGAATTGCAGTGATGACCCGAGTTTCAGATCCTAGCTCCCACTGCAACTTTCCTTAATTCATCCAACATTTATGAATGTCTGCAGTACGCCTGGTGTAGTTACAGGCACTTGGACATATTAATGAACCAAACAAAGACCTTACTCTCATGGAGCTGACATTCCTGTAAGGGCATCACGATAATAGCAGATAAGTTAATACATATATTATGGGGTGCTGGGTTGGGTCATGTGGTGGAGAGTAGGGGGAAGTGCAACTTCAGATGCCTGGCAGGAAAGATCACATCGAGACCTGAATAAAATAAGGGAGAATGTTAGATTTCTCCAGAGAAACAAAGCCAATAGGGAGCGTGTGCATGTGTGTGTGGGCAGGAAGATGTATGTGTACAGGTATTAAAGTGTATACACACTATATATACACACACACACACACACGTGTGTGTGTGTGTGCATGATTTATTATAAGGAATTGGCTCATACAATTATGGAGACTGACAAGTCCTGAGATCTGCAGTTGGCAAGCTAGAGACCCAGGAAATGACAGTAGAGTCCTGTATGGAGTCTGAAGGCTGAGGTCCGGGTGTTAGTTCCAGTCCACAAGCCAGCAGGCTCAAGATCTAGTAAAAGCTGATCTTTCACTTTAAGTCTGAAGGCAGGAGCAAAAGCCAGTGTCCCCCAGCTCGATCAGTTGGGCAGAAGGAGCTTCCTCTTCCCCAACCTTGGTTCTGTTCAGACATTCCACTGATTGGGTGAGGCCCACCCACACTGGGAAGGCAATCTGCTCTACTCAGTTTCTTGATTCAAGTGTTAATCTCACCTAGGTACACTCAGAATAACGTCTGACCACATATCTGGGCACCATGTGGTCTAGTCAAGTTGATGCACAAAATTAACCCTTGCAGGGTGTGAGGCATGCAGGTGTGAGGGAAAGAGCATTGCAGGCGGAACAGCAGGTGCAAAGGCCCTGAGCTGGGCCCCCTGTTTGATGTGCTTAAGGACAATGGCGGGGGCATCATGCCCAAAGGGCAGGAGGGTGGGAGATGAGGTCCTAGAGGTCATGGAGAGGTACGGGTCAGGGGGCTGCTTGTGGGTGTGAGAAGGATTTTAGTTTTAAAGGAGACTTGACCTCTGCCTCTTTTGGCCCTATTTGTCCTAATCAGACCTCCTCTTTGGTCCTTCGAGTGCATGGCATGAGGTCATTGATTTATTTGATGTCCACCATGCCTATCTGACAATGACCTCGGGGGGGGGGGTCAAGCCAAGCACTCCTTTATTTCTGTGTCACCAGCATTTTGTGGGACACGTAGTAGGGATTTAATGTGCATTTGTTGAGTAAAGGCAGTAAGCCTGTCTTTTGCCAGGAGGTATAAAATCTGAATTCAAAAAGTATGGATTTCCCTTTTTTTGCAAGGGTTTTGTGATTGAATCCAAGCGCTAGTCAACCAAATTCAACAAACATTTGTTGCTTACCTTCATTATGCAAGGCATTGTGTTGGCTACTGAGGACTCAGAAATGAGACGTAAAAATAGACAGGCAATAAACAATTGAAGACACGCCAGTTGTCTGCGGAGTGTTTTGCCTGCGTTTACTCTTACTTGATTCTTGCAATAACCCTCAAAGGCAAGTTGAGCATAACTGTGATCCCCCTTATAGAAGGAGGAGATAAAAACTCAGGATTTGAACTCGGGGTTTTTTTTTTTTTGGCTCTAAAACCTTTCCCCCGGACCCCACCGCGGTCAGGGGACTTGCCTCGGAATAAGGGTGAGGTGCAGGAATGGGGGGGGTCATGTTTGCATAACTAATTAAGCTGCAAGTCAGACTATCATAAATGCAAAGCTCGAATCTAAACTGCCAGGGTCCTGGGGAGGGACTGGACTGGTCACATCTGGAACGGGCTTCTTAGGTCAACATCTGGACTGGGCGCTTGCGGTGGTAAAGTGATGAGGATGTTTTTGGCACAGGCCAGGACCCGCACCGCCTGGGCCCTCCGGTACCTGGGTTCCCCGTCCCCGCCTCCCGCATCACTTGTCAGTTTCGTCTCTACCTGCCGGGTCCCACCCTCCTCTCACCTGAGACAAACTCGTCCGCCTGCCTCTGCTCCGTTGCGTTTGATTTCTAATCTCGTCTTAGTTTCACGAAAGGGCGAAGATAGCTTTCTTATTTATGTAGAAATGATAACTCTGTGTTGCAAAAAAGTCTATAAAGAAGACGGAAAATCGGAGAAGAGAAATGGAAACCTATTCCAGGTGGTGTCTGTGAAGGAGCGAGTGTGTTCGATGCCAACATTTGGCCTCTGTCTGCTGGTGCCGAATTGAAATGCAGGGACAGAGTTTTGGGTAAAGGAGAAAAAGATCGCTTTATTGCTTTGCCAGGCAAAGGAGGTTCAGAGCAGGATAATGCCCTAAAGACTATGCCCACCCACCCCCAGAAAGAATTGTGAGGAATTTTAGAGGAAAAAGGAGGAAAAATGGGTTTTTAGATAGGAACTGGGATTGGGACAAACATGCTTTCTTCTTTCTTTGGGATCTGAGTCATCAAAGCTGGAGTCAGGAGATCTCAGTATGAGCAGGATTGTGGTCTTCTGGGTTATTGCCTAGAATAGCGGTACTTGCAAAAAGGGCATATTAATCAGAGATTAGAACAAACTAGGAAAGTTCCTGAAAAACATCATGTGCCAATCAATCTCTAACCCGCAGGTGGAGTTCCTGTTGTGGCACACTGGAAACGAATCCGACTAATAGCCATGAGGTTGTGGGTTCGATCCCTGGCCACACTCTGTGGGTTAAAGATCCAGCATTGCTGTGAGCTGTGGTGTAGGTTGCAGATGCGGCTCAGATCCTGCATTGCTGTGGCTGTGGAGTAGGCTGGCAGCTGAGGCTCCGATTCGGTCGCTAGCCTGGGAACCTCCGTATGCCACAAGTACAGACCTAAAAAAGGAAGAAAGAAAAATTTTTAACTCACAGGCAGCTGTGCTCGGGGTGCCTCATTTTTTGCTTATGGGTGATTGATTGTGTTTAGGGTGCGATTAAGTCGGGGAGAAGGACAAGGGGTGTCTCTCAGCTGCCCAGTTTTAAAGCATTCGTTTCTAAAAGGAGCTTAAGGAATCTGACTTTTCTCTCAGGTGTGCAAGACGCCCATGTTATTACGTGTGTCCCTTGAGAGGGAGCCAGGACCCTGCCCCGGCCGCACAGTTGTCTTTGACCCTCCTCCCTCGTCTCTGCGTCCCCTTCCTTCTCGGGTCCGCCACTGTCTGAACCCGCCCCTGGGATCTCGGGAAGGTCCTGGAGGCTGAGTGAGGCCCGTTTCCCAAGAACAAGAAATGGGGGGGGGGCCCAGAAAGGCTTTAGTGCCAGGAGCCCCACAGGGCCTGCTCGGTTACAGACTGATGCATGTGTGGTAAGTTGTGTCATCATGAGGGTGGCCACTCAGAACAGTTTCTCTTCTCTCTCTGCTCATTGTTTACAAGTTTTATTCAAGTACAGTTGATTTACTATGTTGCGATAATTTCTGCTGTACAACAAAGTGATTCGGTCATACATGTACACACAGCCATTCTTTTGCAGATTCTTTTCCCACCTAGATGATCACAGAATATTGGGTAGAGTTCTCTGTGCTGGACAGCGGGTCCCCGCTGGCCAGCCACTCCGTAGACCTCAATGCGTGTATGCCCGTCCCAAACCCCACGTCTGTCCCTTCCCCACACCTGTCCCCTTCGGTAACCATAAGCCCACTGTTGTCTTTTCCTCGGAGGATTACAGAAATGGAGATGGCCCACTTCCAGTATAACCTCCCAACTGCCTTCTCCCCAGGGCGCTACAGCTCTCTTTTTCCATTCACTTGAGCCCTGCCCTGGTAGTTTCAGTGGCTTCAGGAAGTCCCGTTCCAGCTTCTCAGTGCATTGCGTCCATTTCCTGGATGGGCTCAGAGACGCTTCTCCCCACACAGGTACCACAAGAGACAGGTTTCACGGAAATGATTTCTTTTCTGCATCTCTCACGTAGATCGTGCAGCTGAATTCTTCGAGTTAAACACGGCTTCCAGCAGGGGGATGGATCTGTTTTGTAAAACTGTATTACAAGTGGTAAAAATTATTTTTCTAATTATACTGTACCTCTGATGTATAAGATGTGATTCATATATAATCACCGTTTTAATGTTTTATTCCTTCCACGGGGGGAAAAAAAGGTAATGGGAATAAAATATCAATATTCTCCTTAAAGTAGACAGTTCCTTCTGACATGTAATTTAAGCAAAAGATGAGGTATCAATTAAAAGAGGGTGATACGACATTTTGTTCTTTTTTTCCCCCTCATTTTATTTCAAGAGGGCGTATTGGAGATGCTTGAACCTTTTCTTACCGAATTATGGCAAACCAGTTCGGTACAGGTGTACGTAAAATGAACATCAGAGCAAGAGAGAGGCAGCCTTGAAATTCCTTTCATTTATTTTGTGATATCTCAGCTAAAACATGACCGTACGCGTGCTAAAGAGTCATACCTTGATGAGTCTTATCAGCCTGTTTTATTTTTTATGTTATTTTATTTTTTCATTTTTTAAAGTTTTACTGAAGTATAGTTGATTTACAAGGTTGGGATAATTTCTCCTGTGCCTCAAAGTGAATCAATTACATACATATCCACTCACTTTCAGATTCTTTTCCCATATGGATTATCAGAGACTATTGGGTTTTCAATGACAGAAATTTAAAAAAAAAGAAAAAGAAAAAAGAAAAAAGAAAGAAAGAAAGAAAAAGAAAGAAAAAGAAAAATTTTGGTCATTATATTGCTTTGGAAGTTTTGACAAGAGGCAACTAAAAGATGCCATGTGGGTAGAGAGGGTGAGTTTGGGGCTTGGCAATACCTAACATTTTGGAGGTTGTTTCATGAAAGCCTTTGCTGGGCCAAAAATTCCCCAACTTGATTTAGCTACAGTGTCTAAAAATCACGTTCATCTCCATTCGTCTCCATTGACTGGATCCAACCGTGCAAAATGAAGGTTGTAACATATATATCAGGAGCAGGCAGGAACTTTTTATTTCCGGAATTCGTTTTGTTTCAATGGTAATTTTAGTTATCCATTTTTTTCCCCCTGGATGAATCAACTTCTTTTCTTCTAAATCAGCTTCTGCTACGGCGGGAACCTAATAGATGTCTTAACAAATTAATGATGGGGCGAATGAGAAATGAGACCAATGAGTGAAAAAAACGGGTGGATGGATGGATCGATGGATGGGTGGGTAAGTGAGTAAGTGGCTGAGCGATCCATGGCTGGATGAATTGATGGCGCCGTGGGAGACGAAAGGTGAGGTTCTCAAGCCCAAGGATAAAATGAAGAATTCTACGTGAGGGCTTCTCTAGCTCAGGCAGAAGCCGATTCTGGCCATGACAGGGGTCTGTAGAAAGGAGGGCGTGTGGGCTCAGGAGGTTTCCTGATCCCCTGGGCCTCTGCTCCAATTTCCTCCTTAGGACCCCGGCTCTGCATGTCAGCAGCCGCCCAGAGGCCTGACCTCTGCCACTGCGCCTGTCGGTTTGAATTGTAGTTCCCTGGTCATAAGGCTTTTTCCTCCGTGTCCCCCCGCCCCAAGCTGTGAGTCCCAGGAAAGCCGGACCCTTCCCGCCTTAGTCACTTTTTGTTCCCTGCGCCTCGTCCAGGGCCTGGCATGCTGTTGTTTGGTTCAAGAAGTAGCTCTCGGGAATTCCCGCTGTAGTGCTATGGGATCCGTGGCGTCTCTGCAGCACCAGGACGCAGGTTCGATCCCTGGTGACACAGTGGGTCAAAGGGTCCAACACTGCCGCCACTAAGGAGTGGGTCACAACTGCAGCTGGGATCTGATCCCTGGCCCTGGAGTTCCATATGCTGGGGGGCGGCCAAAAAAGAAAAAAGAAAAAAAGAAATAGTCCCTGTAAAGCCTCCACTGGAGTCTGACAGTTGAGGTTCCCAGTCCAGACTCTGGGCTTTTGTCACTCGTTCTCTAACTCTGGGTGAGTCTCCTGATTTTCTCGGATCCCCAGGAGTCTCGTGCTAGCATCTAGAAAGCTCGAGAACTGTGAGTTAATTGTTTAAATAAATGCCATGTGTTCTTATAGCAACGGACCACACTCTGGGAACGCACGTCCCCGAAGTCTTGTCTCAGCTCTGCATTTTGAGAAGCAACTTTGTGTTTTCTTCTGCGGTCCTCTGCACGGAGCTTCCCCTCCAGCGGGCGCTCAGCAGGACCATGTTAGCATCTAAAACGGGCTACGTCAGTGAAACAGACAAGAGGAGCGATGCTTTGCTGTCCCACCACCAGCTAACCCACAGGGCGCACATCGCCTTTATGCTGAGCAGCTGGCAGCTTCTTTTTGGGCTCAAGAGGAGGGGACTCCCCACAACAGCACATGTGAGGACACCAGGGTCTACACCCCGATGTCGCCACTTGCTGACTCCAGAGCTTTAAGCCTCCTATTCCCGTCTATGCAGTGGGGTTGATAAAACTCTCCACTGCCTATATGTGTTTCCAGGGTGCTTGCCTGCCTCCTGCCGAGCGCCCAGTAAATGGCCATAAGGATGATGACGAACATGGAGATTACACCCGAGTTTCACTGACCACCAAGGGTGGGCTGAGATGAGATGTAACAGGTTAGAACAGAAGGTCCTGACTTTGATGAGTGGCCGCGTTTGGCTGCTGGCCTTGAAGCATTCGGAAAAGAGCCAGATACCATGCACAGGATTTACTGTGCACGTGGAAGAATTCCTGGCTCATAGTAGGTGCTCAATAAAGGCCAAGTGTTAATGTTAAAGAAAATAATAGCGAGATACAGAGATAACGATGAAGCAACCGGAGCCCTTGACCAGAAGGCCCGCACCCCGGGAGGGAGCAGAGCCACGGGTTCTGTGAGGATGGAAGCCGGTGTGTCGGAGGAGAGGGACTGGGGGAGAAGCGTCTGGATCTGGGGTGGGAGTTACTTTCAGGGATGCTTCTGGGCGATACGATATCAGAGGCAGACGTTGAAGGGGGTGAAATCACCCAGGATGAATTAGGAGGAGGACGCTGTGGGCAGAGAGAGAAAACAGCGTGACTGAAGGTCGGGAGGCTGCGAAGCTGAGACATGGTGCCGACCTTGGCTTTTCTACTAGGACTGGAGCCACGCAGAAATTTCCTGCCTCCCCACCCGCCCCCCGAAAGATAAGAGGCCCCTCTGTGATGCATTCTGTTCCTGCAAATCACACTCTAGTGGGAAAAAAATGACTTTTGCACAGAACGTGGCAAAGTATCAATATGCTTGCTATATAAAGAGCTTGGAAAAATCAAAAAGAAAAAAAGAACACCGATATAAAAACGGTCAAAATCATGAGACTACGATCCGCAGTCGGGTTGTGTGATGGGAAGTTGTGCGGGCTCCGTGCTTGGAAGTGCCCCATGTTTGGGTTCATGTTCTGCTGTCACCATCTTGAAATTCTTAATGATCTTTGAACAAGGGCCATCCACACTCATTTTGCGCCGGGTTCCGCAAGTTATGCAGCCAGCTCTGTCTGCAGAGAAGAAATACAAAGCGACAACATGTATATATCAAGAAAACGCCACGTCATTGTTAATCAAGCGGATGGGAATTGGATTATAAAGACATGCCAATTTGTATTTATCAAATTGGCCAAATGATAACAACGCAAGCAAGGGGGCGGTGATCAGACGTGTTAGGAGCTCCCGGTGGGCTTCCAGATTGGCTAGGCATCCTTAGCCACTCTCTCCCCACCCATAGACTTGGTTGAAAGCAAACATTCAGTGTCCCCCAGACCTCCAGCCTCCACCTTCCAAAATCACACCCTCCTCTGCCCTGAAGGGAAGCGCTTGCGTGTCCGGCCCACATCCTTGTGTTTGCAGGCAGGTCTTTTCTTCCTGAGACGCCAGTCCTGCCACCGGGAGGGAATACCGCCCTCTCCCGCAACCAGCACCTGAAATCCAGTCCTGGGCTGAGACTCGGGACCTTGATGTACTAAAGGAGGGGTGTCCTGAGCCAGCAAAGCCTTCCCCCAGAGGAACTCTGCCACTGATAGCAAGGATGCCCCCCTTTGAGATTTGAGACTTTGAGCCAATGTACTGGGTCAGGTCTCTTTCAAGTTGCAAGGGACAGAAAATAAATTCAGAACAGTTGAAGAAAAACAGAGAAAAATTAAGGTTAATAGGAAACTCTTCCAAAAGGATAAGCAGACATCAGACAGACACATATACAAACACATATATATGCACACACACACATATGCAGCAGGTACACACATACACACATGCACGCATGCATACATATGCTGATGTGCACACACATATATGCATATGCAGACGTGCACACAGATGTACATGCATATGTAATACATACACTAACACATATACATATATACACACATGATAAACACATATGCAGCCATACACACACATATACATACATGCATACGTACACACAGGACACATACACGTACATTTATATACACCTTCACAACACATACACACACATGAAGATATGCCCACATACATTCATGCACACATAAACATATACTGGCACATATACATACATACATATATACACATTCATACACACACATTCATATGCATATATGGACACAAACATACATACACACATGCCGGCATATATACACATTCATACACGCACATACACATGAAGATTTGCACACATATATACCTGCATGAATACATACAAAGGCTGGCATATGCACATACATGTATACACACATTCACACACACACACACACATGCATTCATATGCAGGCATGCACACATATATACATGCATGCATATATACACATATGACACACCTACACACCTTCACAACACACATACATACACATGCAGATATGCACACATACATACATACACACATGCTGGCATATATACACCTTCACAACACACATACATACACAAGCAGACAGGCACACATACATACATACATACATGCTGGCATATACGCACTTTCACAACACACATACACATACTTACACACGCAGAAATGCGCACATACATACATGCCTACATACACAGGCTGGCATATACACATGTACACACATACACGTACATACACATGCAAATGTGCACAGAGAGGTGGGAAGAGTCATTGCGGGATTATTTCTGGTAGCATCAGATTAGGAACCCTGAATGTTTAAGCAGGGATATCTCAGACTAGTTGCTGCGTAGCTATATGTAGTCACATATTATACCGCTATTAAACATCCCATTTTCAGATAATACTAGCTAGTGTTACTGATGAGAGCTAACATGCTAACATTTATCGTCTACCTGCTACATCTCAGGCACTGTTCTAAAATAACGCCCTCAATTTAGGATTTTTTAAGGATATTTCAGGGTGTGACGAAATGTTCATATATTATTCAATGGAGAAAAAAACCCTGGAGTACAGAAATGTTTTTACATGGTGATCTCAAGTTTATCATATAAATTGATATCTATTATATGTTATATAAGCATACAGAAAAATAAACCAGCATATTTATTCTACCTGAAGGATTCTATGTGGTTGTTCAGGGTGTGAGATACCCTTTTTTTCTTTGTGCTTTTCTTTCGTGTGTATAATATTTTTGGGGTGATTAGAAACTAAGGTGAAAGTGGGAAGAAGAGTTATTTGGTTTGATTTGAGAGACGACGTGAAAGGAAAGGAAAGAAATAAGGTAGAGGATATAAACTAGGCTGTAGCATCGAAGGCTTTGAAGTTGGGCTGAGAAGATTGCATTCCAGAAAAGCAATGGGGAGCCATTGAATGTCTGGGAGAGAGGTAGTGACAAAAATCAGGGTTAAAAGTCCTCTGGTGACAGTGTCAAAAACGTGTTCAAGTTGGAGGTGGGAGGCAAGGAGGGGAAGGTCTTAGGTATAACAACACAGCAAGGGTAAAGGCACCTGGCAGCGCCGAGTGGCACTGAGGATCTGCAATCTACAGACCTAACTGCCGGAGCTAATTAGGCGTGAGCACTGAAAGAGCAGAGGCCAGGATGCTTTCAGGGGTTCAGGAAGATACAGGGTGGGGTGGGGGACAGATGGAGAAGCCCCGAGAAGGAGAGGAGTAACCTGTGAGCTGATGGAATCTTTTTGCCTCCGTCTGGTTTTTACGCCCCTTCTTCCTCTGTGACCACTGAGATCAAGCAGGCTTCGACTCCACGGAGTCCGAAGTCCCAGCGTGGCATTCTGTGGCTGCCCACTGCAGATTCTCCCAAAATTTCTTCGTCAGTACAGAACCTTGAAGTCTGTTATGAGCTCGCAGTTGATCCGGGCAGTTCAACAGCATTCCCAGCCTGGCAGCAGGTAACAATGGCCATCTTCGCGTCCAGCCGAAGGTGGGAGTCAGTCCTCAGGATGTGGGGCTTGAGCATCCGGAAAGGGGGGAAAACTCGCTTTCTTTTCAGATGAGTGTTTTTGCACACAGCAAAGCGGTTTTCACTTAATTATATATGAATGGTAAAAATGCTTCATCTTTGACGATAGAAGATCAGACAGTCTCTAAGACGAAAGCCATGACTGCTGTCTTTTGTGGCTTAGCTGTTCGGGGACTCAGCTTTGTGACCTGTAGGATGGGATAGCAGGAGTGCCTTATCGCTTAACTGCCCTGAGGATTAAATGAGAGAGTACCTGCCAAGGACTCAAAACTACCTGCATATAGCAAGTACCCAATAAATGCTCGCTCTTGCTGTGTTTGTCGGCATAATCACCATCATTCTCGCCAGCCCAACAGATTTCTTCTACAGAGCCTTTTCTCTTGAACGCTCTGATTCAGATAGACTCTTCCAGATGAACCGATACCACACTTCATAAATGCCACCCTTTGGGTACGGCGTCCACTCTTCATCAGTGTTTAATTAATGCACTTGGCGTCGCCGTCCTGCTAACAAAAGAAGGAGCACAGCTTTTACAAACCCCAGTGGGGACTCTAGCTTTCACCCCCTGACTCTCAGACTCGAGGCTGCAGTCTTTTCGCTTCTCCGAACCCCGGTTACCTTAAAGCGTGAACACGCCTGCCTCTCTCACAGAGCTGCATGGAGAGAATTAAATAAAGTGAGGCTTTTTCAGCCCCTGGCATGATGCCCCGGCACAAAGAAAGTACTCACTAGATGTTTATTGAATTTTAAAATAATTATGATTGATGGCCACTAGCATTATCATTTTGCATATTGTCTCAGAAAGCCCTAAACCTAAACGCTTCTTGGCACTGAAGATTCAGATCATTTATCCTTTCTATTAAAACTCCTGGCTGAGGGCGGAGACAGGGATGTTGTTTCTTGGCCTTTTTGGTCAGGGATTTGGGGTCTGCCTGATCCCTCGGCTATAAAGCAGTGTGCCTGGGGAAGGGGTGCTGGCACTGTAAAACCCCTGGCTCTGCACTTTTCTATTCCTGCGACCTCGAGCCAATCCCATCCCTTCTCTGGGATGGGATATCTACCCTTGTTAAAAAAAAAAAAAAAGGTATCATTGCCAATTTCAGAGAGACGTTATGAAAATTACAAAGAGATAAATACAGGGAGTTGCTTTATAAACTCTAAAGCACGGTGCCAACAGAAGCTTGTTTTTATCCATCTAGAGACAGAA
>PVHT021183632.1:8740614-8764652 GCA_004024745.2 Catagonus wagneri
AAGCTGGTAGCGGAGTGTTAATGGCCATGGCAAGCAGATGTTCCGTAATTAGGGGAGATGTGAATGACAAGGCGTGAGAGGTACCGTACACAGGCGGGCTGGCACAAAGCAGCTGCTGAGACCGCTTCCCCTGTCACGGGCGTACACAAGTCAGACCAGCCCCCGTGAGGCTGCCGGCGCGGTGACAATTAGAAAAAAAAAAAAAAATGATATTTGATTAAAAGAAGTAACATCTCCTTCAACGCACGTGATTCCTTCTCCATCAGCGGCCTGGAAGAGCCCAGCCAAGGTCTGCCGGGCCGGAGGCAGCCACGGGTCGGCCGGATGACGGAAATGGAGAGGTTGTGCTGGAATTGGGCTTGGAGCCACCTTCCTCTTTACGATTACTCTTTGCAGTTGCTTTCGAAGAAGAGAGACAGACTTCTTTCTGTCTGCCCCACATCTGTGCGGTCGGTCAGGCTGTGGCTTTTATCTCCCGGATATCTCTCAAAGTCTTCCTTTTCTGGCGTCTCCATTGGCATTGCGCTGTCATTTGTTCTAGAACATTCCACAGCCTCCCCCTGGTTTTCCCGGTCCGGGGAACATTTCCTAATTTCCATCCTTCTCCAGACATCTTCAGAACCCTGCCTTCCTTGGTGGTTGTCGGCGGTCTTCAGACCTGACACCTTGACGGACACGTAGTAGGCCCTCAGTAAAGGCATCTGTGTGACTAAATGGCGGAATCAATGCTAAATTCATCCTAAGCCTTTATTGCACCCACCCACCACCCCCGTTGCCAGGCACCACGGTAACGAAGAGTTTGCACCCCTTTGTACTGAAAGAGAATTGCAAAATCAAAGCATTTTCTTTGCTTAGAGGCTGCACATTTGGTGGCCATTAAGAGATGGGTAAAATCAGTTTTCTAAGGGCTGATTTGGTCCCGACAATATTTATCCGTTTTGGAGCGGGGGGGGCGGGTCACAAAGGCGTGGTGAAGCGTGTTGATGCAGTGCCTCCGGGAGCAGGCACCGGCCCGAATGGAGAGAATGCTGAGCAGAGGGAGGGCCCTGGGATGAGCTCTGGCTTTGCCGGTCCAGGGTGATCTCAGCTTCCCTGACCCTCGGTCTCTTTTTCTGTGCCATGGAGATAAGCTCAGTTCTCAAAGGAAGGAGATCGTGAGCGCTTTGTGATACCGTTGTTGCTATGACTGGGTTGACTTCATTTCATTTGATGAGATCACGGACTTTGCAAGCCATGAAGCATTTTGCAGGGATTATTCAATTGCTCCGTGTCCCGGAAACCCGGTAGGCTCTGCCTACCTTGTCTTCATAATTTGGAGGAGAGCTGGGAGGAGGGACTGCGTCGCTGACGCTGAGTGCCTCTTTTGCTTTCTCCCACGCTGTGGTGTGGGTTTCACGATCCCATTTACAGATGAGGAAGAGGAGGCTCAGAGAGGTTAAGTGAGTCTCTCACAGCCACACAGCTGGTCAGAGGGGCTAGGAGGGGAACCCTAGGCGGTCGGACTCAAACCCCCTCTGTCCTGTAGGTGTGAGGCTGAGACTGTCACTGCCTGTGCTTCAGGAGTGGAAATAAGGGATCCCAGGAAGGGTTTCAAAATAAGACGAAGCACAAGCCGGGAACCCGACCTCAGGTCGCTGCTGGCTCGGTCCCTTTCTCTGCTCAGATGGCTAGGTCCTCCCGGTCTCCCATCTCAGCCCCTTGCCTTCTCCCGGCAGCTCCCCTCTGGTCCCTCACTCCCTCTTTATCTGTCTCTCCATCTCTCTCCCTTGATTTCTAATTTCCAAGCCTGCGAGCTATTACAGAAAGCGTAATGACGGCTACACTTGTCTATGGCAATATTACTGTCTAGCTTATTGCTTTGTAAAGTACTTCGGGAGTCTTGAAAATGAAAGGTGTTATGTAAAATGAAAATCGATTCTAATTCTAAATAAACATCATTGCTTCAAGTTTCCCTCAGATAGCATTGTTTCATGCTCAAGAAAGACAATGGAGCGGCACTGCCTCCGAGAGTTTAAAAGGCTTTAAAATCTATCTTTTGATATATTTGGGCGTCCTGACGTCTCAGGACGTTGTCACGACAGGGCGCGAACTGAATCATATCTCAGTATAGCCTTACAATTATCTTTAATTGCACCTGGTAGAATGTGTCTTTGTTCATTATTTATGAAGGGAAATGATTTTCGTCTGAGGAAAAGATTGATACCGCTTTTAGCTTATGTTCAGGTGATTAGTGATTAAGTGCGATTTATTTCCCTGATCTATGTCTCTGCCAGCCGCGGCCATCCAGAAGTGGGGAGAGAAACTTTTCTCGGCAGAAAAACCGTCTCCACTTTAGGGAGCATTTTTTTTTTTCCCTCCTCCTTGGCTGGCAGAGTAATTTATAAGGACACGCGCACCACGAGAAAAGCGAGTCTGAATCATTTCTGTAGAGAAGACTCCTCTTC
The DNA here is from genome assembly GCA_004024745.2 of Catagonus wagneri. NCBI lineage: Eukaryota > Metazoa > Chordata > Mammalia > Artiodactyla > Tayassuidae > Catagonus > Catagonus wagneri. Next base: position 8,743,059 of record PVHT021183632.1, read on the forward strand.
CCAAATCAGTAATGTCATGAAAGTTAAAATGCCATAAGAGTGTGTTCCCCAAGAAAGAAATAATTTTCTTTTCATTGAGAACCCTGGAGGACGTAACAGACTTCTTGAAATTCACATTTTCGTAGCAAACACAATTTATCTCTCCCTCGGATCGTTCCTCTTTTTCTTTAAGAAAAGGTAACTGGATATTATATCTATTTCACATTTTTTTTCCCCGCAAAATTATCTTCCAAGTGCTTCCTTCCTTAAAAACACACAGGCCGTGTGGGGAAAATGAACAGTCTCATCCTTGGGATAGTGCCCTGGAAACTTCCAGCCCTGGGAAATAGCAGGGAGCTGGCTCGCAGATGCCTGTGGTGGCTCAGTCGTAAGTCCGTTTGCATCCGCCAAAGACCCAGATGCCAGTCGGACTCGTGGCTTCTTCGGTTCCTTTTGTTTGTTTGTTTTTCCTCTTTCAATTTTATGTCTGGTTAAGGAATCGAAAGTGTCTGCAAACGTTCCGAATAGGAGAAGCTGAATGAGGGTGTCGGTGTTATCTGAGTCTATTACTAGGACTCGTGACCCTCTGTCACATAGGTCTTGCTCACAGACAAGCGCAGAATATGATCGTTTCCCTCTCTTTACAAAGCTCTCCTCCTATCTGTCATGTTTGAACCTGTTACCGTGTGACAAGATTGCTGGAGAAGCCAGCGGCAGAGGAGTCGAAGGGACGTAGCCTGATGTAGACACAGCCCTGGCTTTGGAGGACAGAGACGGGGGAACTGCCCTTGGGGACAGTGCTCTTGGCACCAAGGCGGACAGTAACTGAGAGGTTCCCTGCTGTTCCTGAGCCTGCCTGAACCTCAGTTTTCCTTTCTCATCTTCAAAATGGAAGAGGAGAGCCTCCCCGGAAAGGGCTGTGCGGAGGTGGAGAAAGGATGTAGAAAGCCTGTCATACGCAAGGTCAACATTAATGCAAGGTCACGGGCCGAGGTTGAGCCCAGCAATGTTCCCTGTGACTTCCCAGCCACCCCTGAGGTCACGTTCACGACACCCAGCTCTGCCCCACAGGTTTGCTCTTTTCCAGCATCGATCAGCCTTCTGCGCACATTGTGCCCCAAACTGGCATTTCACCATGTGGCAGAGGCCACTTTTTATGGCTGCACCTATGGCATATGGAAGTTCCCAGGCAAGGGTGGACTCAGAGCTGCAGTTGAGGCCTGTGCCACAGCGACGGCAACACCGGATCAGAGCCACGCCTGTGACCTACGCCGCAGCATGTGGCAACACCAGATCCTTAATCCAGTGAGCAAGGCCAGGGATCGAACCTGCATCCTCTACTAGTAGGGTTCTTAACCTACTGAGCCAGAATGGGCACTCTGCCTCCCCTTTCTGAGTAATGGAATTTCAGATTTTAGCTAAACACCTCCAGAAGGCAAAGGGACATTTTCTAGCCTTTCTTGCAACATATAGGCCACTGATATATAAACAGACAGAGAGAAAACTCTATAAAGGATGCTGACTCAATTTAGAGGGAATGAATGAGCTTTTCTTCTCTGCTGGTCTGGAACTCTGCTATGATGGCTGGAGTTCCAGCAGCCATTGTGGACCAGGAGGTGACATTATGTTGATGAGGGCAATATAGATAGATAAAAGCTAGCATGCCTGATGATTTAGTGGGTTTGCCTGCAGCCAGACTTCTCTTACGTGAAATAATACCATTAATTTGTTCTTCGTAGCTAACTATGCTCCTAATCAGTAGTTACTGCATATGCAAATTCTACACATTCTTCAAAGCTCATTTCGAATTCTTTCTTCTTCCCAGGCGATTCCTCCTGTGTCCTCCATCAGTGGATTCTTACTATGCTAGGATACAGTCTATCACCTTCCTCTTTTCCCAAATGTAGGTTTCTTGTCTTTGGGGCCTCAGTGAAACTTCAAGCCCTTTAAGGACAGAGACCCTTTCCTAAAATTCATTTTATTACCCACAGCACCCAGGAATGTTGAGAAGGAAGTAGTCCCTATGGCGAGAGCACATTTATTGAGCACCTGCTGTGTGCTCATATATATTTCATTGTGTTGTTCCTCCTGCCCCCATACCTAGGCTTAGAGAGGTTTATGATTGGGCCCAAATCAGACGTCTTATAAGTGGCAGAGTGGCATTCTTTCCCAGGCTTAAGTCCAAGCATATAAAGGCTCTCAGAAACTCATGCAGTGAAGGGTTATGTACAGAATTACTTTTTAGAAAACTCACACTGGCTTTCTTCCTGATTATTATCCTCACATGCTTACTGCAGAAAATTTGAAAAATACACAATGATATAAAGAAACTCCCCCCCAAATTTATCTGTAATATTGCAGCATCTGAAATTTATCACTATTAACATATTGCTTTTTCTCTTCTAGTTTATTTAATCTATGGGTCATGTGATAAATATTACTTCAAAGGCAGTTATTGTTGGGAGCTCCCCAGTGGCAAAGCAGGTTAAGGATCTGGCATTGTCACTGTGGTGGCTTGGGTCACTGCTGTGACAAGAGTTCAGTCCCTGGCCAGGGAACCTCTGCATGCCCTGGGCGCAACCAAAGGGAAAAAAAAGCATTTATTGTTGCAATCATATGATACATAATAATAGCCAGCATTCATAATTCATTATCTGCCAGATACTGTTTGGTGTGCTTTATGAAAATTATTCACGTAATTCTCACAATAAGTCTCTGAGTCTATTCTCTAACAATAAGTCACAATGAGCCTCAATGCCCTTGTTTTCTGATGAGGACTTCTAGGCACAGAGAAGGTAAGTAATTTGCCTGAGTTCACAGCAATGAATAAATGATAAGAGTCAGGATTCAAACATAGGCTCTTGACTTCAGAATCCACACTCCTCATACAAGGCTGCATGAATTCCCATTGCTGCATGCTGCATTTCTTTTTTTTAAACATAAATCTTAAGGTCAGCCTAATAGCCTATCATAAGTATGCGCTGTAATTTTCTGACCATTCCTTATTACTGGCCATCTGGGTCATTTCTATTTTGTCACTATTATTAACAATGCTGGGAAGACCACCGCTGCATGCACGCATCATCGTCTACATGACAGATTATTTCCTTGGGAAGGATTCCAAGGAGTAAAATTATGAATCAGGTAGTGTGTATATTTTTTTCCAGTACCCTGAAACTGAAATATCCTGAGTCATGGAATCCCAGATCTTTAAAAAAAAAAATCTTCAATTTCTCATCTGCTTTTTAGCAGTTGTGGAAACCGAGGCTCAGAGTGAGAAAGTGACTTGCTCAGGGTCACACTTGAACTCTGTCACACCCAAGTGCGATGTTTCCTATTAGATTTCTCCAGCCTCGTTCTTTTGCTCCTGTGTCACGTGACCTCACTGTCTGCTCCCGTCTCTTTCTGTCAAAGGGCCGAGACTGTCGCAACAAACATCGACCGAGCTCCTACTGCACTTCTGTCGTTGTTCTAAGTTCAAATTCACACTGAATCCCGCTGCTCTTTTGCTTCTTCCTATCAGCCAGCGGAGCTAATGTGTCAAAATGTCAAGAGCGAGGCTGTGCCCCCTCACCCCGCCCTGGGAGTCACCATGGCAACAACCGGAAGCGCGTAGCTAGGGTGGTGCCTTCTGGTGATTTCCACCGAGTCTGAATTTGCTCATGTTTTACAGAAGTGGCCTCTGGTCCTTGGCCCACATGAGGTAACTTCTTAACAGAATCCTGGCATTATTGGCTTCTCCTCTTCCTTCTTTTCTTTATTGGAGACGAAGAGGCTGTTTTACGATATACTCTCAGATTATTCAGTTAGCATCCATGAACCAGCGCGACTGAAGAGGGCCTCCTGTACATCAGGTCCCTTTGAGAAGCCCCTCGGAGCAAGTGCTTCTCTCCTTGGCTCCCTCTGCGTTTTCTTTCCACTTTCTGAACTTGCCTGCCCTGGGCTGGGGGTGCCCTTCTCTGATTCCTATGCTGCTCATTTCCCCCTAGGGTTAGGGCTTCTCTCTTGTTACAGTTACATAGACTTTAATTTGTTTCCTTTTTCCAAACAGTAAAGCTATGCATGCTCCTGTGAGAACAGAAACACTTAACCCTTTTCTGGGTCCTTACTGGAGGGCCAGGAACTGCTGAATCCTGGATCTAGAAAGAGAAATAAGACACAGCCAGCTGCCCTCAAGGAGCTCCAAAGAATGGGGAAGACACAGTGAAGATGCTTATGTCAGATGTCACAGCGTGTATGGGGCGTCTGCATAGGGAGTCCCACGAGGAAGGAGAGAAAAGAGGCGTCTAACTTGGAGAGGGAGACAAGAAGCCTTCTTTCATGGCTCATCTATTTCTCACTCATCCATTCAGTAACAATTTATTGAACACCTATTAGATATTTGGCATTATCCTAGAAATACAGACAGAAAGCTGGGGCTCAAACCTATTTCTTCCTTTCCCTCTCTCCCTCCCTCTCCTTCCTTCCTTCCTTCCTTCCTTCCTTCCTTCCTTCCTCCTTCCTTCCTTCCTTCCTTCCTTTCCTTCCTTTCCTTCCTTCCTTCCTTCCTTCCTTCCTTCCTTCCTTCCTTCCTTCCTTCCTTCCTTCCTTCCTTCTCTTTTTACAACCACTGGTGAGGCATATGGAAGTTCCCAGACTAGGGGTCAACTTGGAGCTGCAGCTGCAGGCCTGCTCCACAGCCAAGGCAACAGCGGATCCAAGCTGCATCTCTGATCTACTCCCAGCTTGTGGTAACACTGGACCCCTAACCCACTGAGCGAGATCAGGGATCTAACCCATGTCTTCATAGACACTATGTTGGGTTCTTAACCCACTGAGCCACAGTGGAAACTCCTTTTTTTTTCAAACCTCTGTTTTCTGAATCCCATTTCTATGTATTTTTTTGTTTTGTTTTGTTTTTTTGGTGTGGTATGATGCTGTTACAATCCTTTAAAACAAATAAGAAACTGAATGGTTTGGGGTATTGCATCCATCCAGGTGGAGTAAAGGCGGTTACTCCCTGGGATGGAAGCACATGCCGGGCTCATGAATCAAATACTGTGGTTAATAGAGAGTTCTCATATATGCCACACATGAATTACCAGTTTTCAGAGAATTATAATACAACAAAATATACTGGAACTATACAGCTCATAATTTAATCTGCTTTAGATGTGACAGAAGTCACCTGAAGGGCTGTATTTAAGAGCCATCAACTTTGGAATGTCACACCTGCAGAAGGCAAGTCACTGCAGAATTAACAGCTCTTGGCTCTTACTGAGCTGCTGTTTTTGAAAACAGAAAACTCAAACCTTCTCAAAAACAAAAGTAGCTATACCTTAACCAAAGTTTCTACATAAAGAGGTAAAAATCATACCTCAGAATTGCAATCACACATGTGATCAAGACTTTAACATATTTTCAGGTAACTAAGGCCTTTGTGTATGTATATAGGAACGTGTTTAGAGGAATTTTTTTTTTTTTTGAGGGTGGTGGTCTTCTTTTGTGAACCTTTTTTTTTTTTAAAGAAAAAAATGTCTTTCAAGTGCATTGCTAGTGTCCTTCGGATATAACTTTTTCTCTGTTGCTCTTTTTAGAGATTGCGATTGACCTTAAAGGAAATGCTGGCTAATGGGGTTCGGGTTGTTGGAACTCTGGCCCTTTAAGACTGGAAGCCCTCTGGCGATGCTGAGGGCCCGAGAGGGGCGCAGGCTGGCATGAACGCTCTAAGGCAGGGTTTCCCGGGGCTCTGGCCTTGTGATCCGCTTCTCCAGCAACAGGCTTCCTGGGCTAGGCGAGTTTGGAAACGTCTGCACAGAATCCCCCCGGCGGGTGGGGGCTGCAGTGCATATCAGTCTAACAAAGCTCTGCCCCATGACAAAGTCAGGCCCTCAGGATTTAACTTCCCTGAGTCAGTGTCTCTCAAGGAACTTGCTTTATTACCTGGCAAGGATTCTGACAAAGACATCTTGGGTTGCCGGCCCAGATCCTCCCATTGCAAGGATTACAGGCTCGCCGTCTTCCAATGAGTTGTTGATCATTTTCTCTTTCATTTGTTCAGTAGGCATCTTCTGAGCATCTGGTCTGCATCTGGGAGAGTTCAAATCACGTGGGTAACGTGGGCAGCCCGGAAGCCCAGGGCTGGCATAACCATGGCATGGGTTTATATACGTTAGGTAGAATTATTTTAATAAGCTGTAAGCAGGGTTTTATCACTCTGTATTTAAAGCAATAAAATCTTTGCTTTGAATGTGGACTGTGTGCTTTCTTCTGTGAAAGAAACCTCGCCGTTTTTTTTTTTTTCTTCTCCTTCTGGCATTCGATGAGTCATCTGTTCATACAAAATAGCTTGAAATTATTTTGAGCCTAGAACATAGCCGTGATTTGTTCTCCAAGGATTGAGGTCGATCAGTGCTCAGTCGTGATTTTTCGTTTTGTAAAATGAATGAGGTTCCAGTGTTTCTTGACTGGAAGTTTCCGAGTCTCTTCCACACCTGCGCGGAGAAGCTACTCCCTGCCCTCTGCCCGGATCCCGCTTGTTTTTTTTTTCCATCAGCTGAGTCATTTGAGATGGGAAAGTTAAGGCTTTCAGGAGGTGTCAGAGCACTTGAAATCCAAGCGAATGTCACACGCAGACTCACTGAAGGGAATGTGCTGGATGAGGATGGAGGGCTTGTCTGCCTCTGCATGCAGAGCCCTCAGCACCTAGGACCGTGCCCGATAGTGTGGACACTCCAGAAGTATTTTTGAACAAATGAAGGAAGAAGAAGAAGAAAAAAAGATCTTCAGAAAGCTCTGATTGTGGAAGAGAGGTCAACCATAAAGGCAGGGGTGATAATTTCTGTGTTAGCCATTGCCCCAGTAATGCCACGTAACAGACCACCCCAGAGCTCAGTGGCTGGCCACCTCAGTACTCCTTTAGTGTCTCTTCTTGTTCTGTAGAGCTCCGCGGGCTGGCTGGGGGTGGCTCTTAGACTGCAGGTGTGTTCAGGTCTGTTCCACAAGTCTGATGTCCTCCTTGGACCGGTTGTGGCCCAGGACGTGTTTTGGAAAATGGCATGAGCTCAGATGCCAACACGCACAAGCACAATAGGGACCTCTGCTCGACACGCATCTACTGACCTTCCAAGGGCCCCAACAAATCACGCGAACAAGCCCGAAATCAGTGGGCGGGGAAATTTGTCCACCTCCAGTGGGGATGGGGTAAGAGGATGTTGAAGGACAGTGGTGACGTCACAAATGCAGTTTTTCAAACATGTATTTCTATGAAATTGGTAAGGGAGGATCAAAAAAAAAATTCCAATTCTTCTAGTGGTCAAAGGAAAGAAGGAAATATATTCAGATGTTGAATTTCCAGGGATCTTAAGACACACATAGGCACTGTGGCTGTTTCTATAGTCTAAAAGTTCTAGAAAAGCGAGCTATCCATTATCATTTGGTTCCATCTTTGGCAGCATTTTAGAGCGCTAAGTTGGTGCTGAATATGCACCCCTCCACCCTCCATGTCCCTACGCCATCCTTGTCACCCCCTTAAGCAATGAAGCTGTGAGATACTCTGTTCAGAGCTGTCTGATTGAGCCAGAAGAAGTGTCATTGAGTTCATAACTTCTACCCCATTGCAGAGGCCCTGGGTTCCGAAGCGAGCTGAAAATCCATCTTCTCGCCAAGTGCAAGACACACAAATAAATGGCTACTAACAGCCCTCTGCAGAGTGACAGAGATTCTCCTAGAGCCTGGCCTGAGCAGAGATGTCTGTTTCCCTAGTGACGGCATATTGGAAGATTACCTAGGAGCAGGACCACACCGGCTCGACCCCCTGAGAGATCCAGGGTAACGTAGCGTCAGGGGTGGTACACCTGTGCAAAGTTGTGTGTGTAAAGCGTTGAGTTCTTTGGCTGGCTCAGCAGTAAAGCCACCATAATTTTTTTTTTTTAAACCAGAACCGCCAAGAAGAAGATGCTCCCAGGTCCACGAGAGAAAGGATCTTATTAATTTTTCCTGAGAGCCTTGGCAAATGAAGGCTAGAACCAGGACTTGTGATGGTTGAACATGGAGGCTGACCTGAGACTGAACATGCCGGGGAATTCTCCTTCCTGCAGAAGCTCGCCCTTCTCACTAATTTCTTCTGTCACTTTTAGGAAGCTTGGCCTAGATCACCCTTTAAAACTCAGAAGAGGAAGTGAGGAACCCATTGTCACAAGGGTCAAGACACAGGTGCCTGGATTGGGCTGGGGAATCCAGCCCAGGGTGGGCCAGAATGAGCTGTCCTTGACTAGGGACCCCTGGGCCTTCTCTAACTCATTATTTCCACCTTATGGCATGAATTAGGCTTTGCCTGTCTCTTCCACCAACACAAAGTTTGCGCTTGGTTTTTTGTACCACCATAGTGGGTGTGGCCTCGATGTTGATCAGACATTGATGAATTGAGGAGAGGAATCATCCTGGCCTCCCTGCTCGAATTTACCCTCCATCCTCTGGCCAAACTGACCAGGAAGTGAGGTCAGGTTTAGAGTCTGGTTATTGACTGTGTAACCTTAGACAAATCACATAATTTTTGCAGACCTTAGTTTCTTCATCAGGAAAATGTAGAGGATATGATGAGCTGCTGTGATCAGTAAATGCACTGAGGCAGCTACGGTACCGGGCTCATGGTAAGGGCTCAGCCAGTGTTAGCTCTCATCCCGCGCTTTTACAGCTACTTAGTTGGTTGTGTTGCTGTCTTGCTTGGACCCTTTCTCTTTATCTCCTGGGCAAAGGTCAGTAGCATCTGTGCTCAGAAGCCTTCCTTGATACCATCTTCCCCAGATTTCAGCTTATTAGACCCTCTCCCTCTGTGGTTCCACAGGCCAGACATTGCTGGAGGTGTACCAGAGTATTTTAATAAATACTCACACCCATCTCCTGTGAGTATTTATTAAAAACTCACTTTGCCAGACCCTCTTGCAGCTAAGAGTGACCTTGGGACACACTTTTCACCAATGTAGTTAGAGTCCCTGGCAGGATGTCCTTGTTTTGACCTTTACCATTCTCTTTTTCTGCCTGGAATGCAGATGCAATATCTGGAGGTCAGGCAGCCCTCTTGCAAACAAGAGACAATATGTGGGAAAACAGAAATCCATACACTCAGAGTGGCCTAGGAGCTGCAGGGAAGACAGATAGACTCTTGATGGCCATACTGTCTTAGTCCTGGACAGCCTATGGATGGACTGTGCTCACGTTTTTTTATATAAACTGCAACTGATTACAGTCCTGATGGATATGAATGTTTGTCTGAATCTTTGTGGTCACTGTTAGTCCTAGATTGTCAGTATCTATTCATATCCCAGTAACCCTAACTGGGTGCTGGAATGCTTGATCTATGCCTCATGCATCTGTCTTTGACTTAATAGGATTAAGTAAATTCTCTTTGTCAAGAGAAATGGATTCTTGGATATTAAGGTTCATGCAGCTGTAGAAGTCTTATGTTTCTACCTGGTGGTTTCTTCTATCTTTTTTCTCTCCCTTTTCTTTTCTCTGCTCTTATGTATCTCTAACTTTCCCTTTTCTTAGAAATGAATTCTTTTTTTCTATTTAGATGAAATGTTCTGGAAAGGGTGCTAGTAGAAGAAATATATATATGTGATATTATATATATAATATATGGTCAAGTGCAGCAAATGAGGGGCATTTCCAGCACATTAATTGCATAACAAGCTTTATAAATGGTTTTGGATTTCCTCTCGCTACCTCTGTTGTCACCCTGATTTGGCCTTTGTTGGAGTAAACTATTCTCTCCATGCTTGTGGTCTCATTGCAGATCTTTCTATCCAGTGGGAACCAGAAATAAAAACCAATGCATTTAAAATGTGAGATGTGGAAAGGAAATAGAGAGAACAGTTTCAGAGCTGGCTTCCATTGCCTTATAAATATAGCATAGTTACTTGAATTCCATAAGAATTAAACTCTGATCTTTTTAAATGCATGCAAATTCTTGCAGAATATATATGAAGAAGTCACTCTAACTGTTGAGGTACTTCGACTCCCTTGATAAATGGGACTTCCAGACCACACTTTATTGAGTCTCTGATTTTTAATAATTTGAATCCTGCAAGATTTAATTCTGCATAATTCTGGCTGAAATCAGCTTTTGATTGAGTTGTAATGGCTCTGTTATTGTAAATATCTCTGCATGCTAATGTCGTGCTGGAATTCAATAATATTTAGATGAAATTTCTCGCCTCAAGCATTATGGAAGCAAGATTTAGAAAGTCGGGAAGTTTATGTCAAAGTGACATCTATTTTGGGTAACCTGCAACGTTTCGAAATGCAATAAGTGGTCATCTCAAGACATGATTTAAATAATTATGAATCCCAAATGTGTATGTGTGGATCGATGGTGATATGTATGTAATGTGAATAAGATATATGACCATTCTTAAAATATAGGTTTTTTTTTTCACCTTGCAGTATTTCCACATATAGTCATCTGTGACTCAGCTGAGGATGAAGACATGACACGTGGGACCCTGGAGATAAGAGAGGCAGTGTGGGGCGTGGAGATGGTTTGGGCTGAGTCTCGGCACTGCTACTGACCCCAGTGGTGAATAAACTTTGAGGCTTCAAGACATGCACTTAAATTCTCTTATACTTGGCTTTATCTGCTGTAAAAATCCAATGACCAAACAAATGATAGTTCTTAGTCATTGATCTCTTTTGTAGACCAAGAGCATCTTAAAGAAAGAGCCATTTTTAGTGCCTGTCAGGCATGGGTGCTCTGTAAGTATTTATTTGCTGAATTAAATTGAAGGTTCGAGTGTGAAACGCTTTGTTCAGTCCTCTCAATAACCTAAGAAGCAGGAACTATTATGGTGCCCATTTTACAGAAGAGGAAACCGAGGAACACAGTTCCTCAGACTAATTAGTAAGTGGTGGCACTGGGATTTGAACCAGCCAGTCCGGCTCCAGAAGCTGTGCGCCCAAGCCCTGAAAGGCGTTAGAACTGGACCTAACTTCTTCAGCACTTCTTCCTTTAAGAAGTCAGCTTTAATTCTGCTCTTCCAGCAGAGCTGAAAGGACCTTGAGGAGACGGGGGGCAAGGACTTACTGGATGGTGAGGAAAGTGTTACTGGAGGCTGGGGGAGAGGGTACCCAGGTTAGCTGTTGGCAGACAGAGGAATAAAACTGTTGCTGGCAGAAACGTGGAAAACAGAAAGGACACATAAGAATCCTGTGCATCTGACTAAAGACTTCTCCAGGCGGAACGCTGAGAACGCCGCTTGAAGGCAGCTGTGTCTTTGCCTGAGGACCTTCCGCTCCTGCTCCATCACCCAAAACTAACCCTGAGCAGGGCACGTAGTAGGTGCTGGCTGCATTGTTGGTGGAATGCATGAATGAGCTATGGGTATCTGAGAGTTCTTTCTATTCTTCTGTGTTTCGGGTCTCCCTACAATTTCAAGGGCATGGCTGAATGGAATAGCACATTTTATTTTTATTTTATTTTTTTGGAATGACACATTTTAAAAAGTTCTTTTTACATGTCTCAGATCGGTGACTTTCTTAGAGAACCAGTCTGGCCTTTTATAGTGATGGTAACAGAAAGGCGGATAATGGCGGCGTTAAATCCAAAAGCTAATTGCTTTGACCATCAACTGGCCTGAGGCCTTGCAGGACATTTGGTTCCGTCCAGAACATCCACAAGGCATTTGACCCATGAGACGGTTGGTCCATGACTAAAGGTCCATGATATCGGCAGGACTTTGGGTCCTGTCCAAACCATCCATGAGACATTTGGTCCATATGCCAAAGGGCCATTGACACTTGGTCCTGTCCAGAACCATTTGGTACAGACCAAATATGCCCACGAGTATTTTGGACAGGACCAGATGGCTGCTGACCACACGAGGCCGTGTGCGACAGGAAGGAAAGGCTTAGGGTGAGGACACAAGTTTTCCATGGGCTGAATTTCAGCTGTTCGGGTTTGGTCTCTTCTCTGAGCCATAGTTTTCTTGGCTATAAATTGTAGACAATTGTTCCGGAGACTGTAAGGGTCAGAGGAGAGAGCGGAAGTTTTTTGTGGTTTGTTTGTTTGCTTTTTAGGGCCACACCCATGGCATATAGAGGTTCCCAGGCTAGGGGCTGAATCAGAGCTATAGCTGCCGGCCTACGCCACAGCCGCAGCAACCTGGGATCTGAGCTTTGGCTGCGATCTACACCACAGCTCACGGCAGTGCTGGATCCTTAACCCACTGAGCAAGGCCAGGAACTGAACCTGCATCCTCATGGATGCTAGTCGGGCTCTTTCCCACTGTGAACTTCCGGAAGTATTTTATAAAGATACTTTGCATCCAAGAGGTGAGAGAAAGGCAAGTTTCCCAGAAACCTCGATCTTGCCAATATCTTCATGCCGAGACTGTCTGAGATGGTGGAAATTGCCTTCATTTTTGTTCCCCGGACCCAGTCCCCTGGTCTAGTCACCACCGGTGGAATTATCAATATGGATGGTCGAACCTGAGCTCTAAATCAGAGAAAGAACCTAAGATACACAAGGGGAAGGTAGCGCCGGAGGATGAGTTTGATGGGGCCTTGGAGAATCTTCCTCCCCAGGCAGACGTGACGCGGATGGGGAAACTGAGGCCTGCAGCGCCGACGAGGCTCGCTTAAGGCCATGCGTGTGATCGGAAGCGGAGCCACGCCAGGACCCCAGCCTGCAGCCTCACCACCCACAGGGGCCGGCAGACTTTTTCTGCAAAGAGCCTGGTAGTAGATAGTTTAGGCCTTGAGGGCCTCATAGTTTCTGTGGCCATGAGCTCTGCTGCTGCAGCATGAAAGCAGCCACAGACAACACGTAAATGAATGGACATGGCTGTGTTCTAATGAAACGTTCCTTCTGGACATGTGAAATCGCAACCCTCCTGGTCCCCCCCCCCGCCAGCCCTCCATGTGCTGCATCAGCACCCCTTTCTCAGCCCCCCTCTATTCGGGGAGTCCTAGCCATCTCTTTTTTGTGAAGAGGACTCTGATGACCGCTTTTAAGTCTGGCCTTGTCTCATGACTTTGGGTGAGTCCCTGTTTGCTCCAGGGTCGGTCAAGGAGGCTGAGCTAGTATTTCAAAGGGACATTTGATGCTCTGCTCCGTGCGTTCCCCTTCCAGGAATGTGTGGAGTCCAGCAGCCACGAACTCCCTTCTAGGTCGACATGCAGTGCTGACGTCTCGGGGCTGCCTGGGACTTCAATGCACCCAGACCTAGTCTCCCCATCTGTACATGGGAATGATAAGAATACGGACTCATGAGATTATTGCCAAGAGGAAATGAGATGGTGTCTGGGGAAGGGGTAAATTAGGAGTTTGGGATTAACCGATGTACACCACTGAGCATAACATAGATAAACAACAAGGACCTACTGTAGAGAACAGGGAACAACATTCAATATCTTGCAATACTGAATATTACAATATCTTTTCCTACAATGGAAAAGAATCTGAAAAAGAATACATATATATATGTATATAAAAATTGGATCACTTTGCTGTACACCTGAAACTAAGATAACATTGGAAATCAACCACAATAAAAAAATTATAAGAAATGGTGTTTGCGTGTAAATGCTCTGTGTAAAACAGTGAGACACAGAGGCGTTCCCATTGTGGCTCAGTGGAAACAAATCTGACTGGTACCCATGAGGACGCAGGTTTGACGCCTGGCCTTGTTCAGTGGGTTAAGGATCCGGTGATGCTGTGAGCCGTGGTGTAGGTCGAAGATGCGGCTTGGATCCAGCATTGCTGTGGCTGTGGCGTAGGTTGGTGGCTACAGCTCCGACTTGATTTCTAGCCTGGGAACCTCCATATTCCTCGGGTGCAGCCCTAAAGAAAAAAAAAAAAGGAAAGAAAAAAGGCAAAAAGGAAAAAAAAAAACCCTGGTGAAACACTATGGAAACCCAAGTGTTTTGTAAAGCACATTAGTCCATTTACTAGACCTACCTTTTTCGATTTCTCCTGAGGTTTTCCAAGGTGCTAACACTGACAGCTGAGGAAATATTCAGAGTTTTCTTCAGCGCGGGCCTCGTCCATGTGTGCAGTAGGATGACAGTGCAGCAAGCAAAGCCATTTGGGAAGCCTTCGCATCACCCGTCAGCTAAAGAGCACAATTTGTTCCCTGGGCATTTTGTTTTGTACTTTTCTTTTTAATTTATGTGTTGTTATTAAACAATTACATTTGGAGATCGTGGAGCAGAGTGTGTTTGCATTTCTAATTGAACAATCTAATAATGATGTTTTTACTTTACTTGGTTTTTAAAGGTTATTATAATTTCTGTAAAGTTTCGTGAAATGTGGCAGCCAGAAAAGCTTTCATGGAAAAACAAAATGCATTTACTGAGACACTGATGCTGTCTTGTAGTGCCGTTAGAAGCAGGATTTTGCAAAATTAGAGCGCAATTTACATCTTTGGAGCCAAACGGCACTTGGGTTTCTTCTTAAATGGCAAACAGGTTAGGAAGTAGAGGTGACCAGAGAGCTGCACGAAGGGTTCTGAAGCTGTATCTGGGCTCAGTGGGGAAAGGCTCTGGGATGGATTTGTAATTTCTGCCACAGTACATCCTGAAGGGGTAGGTTGGTGCAGGTGCATGTATGTTAGTGGTGTGTGTATATGTGTGTGTGAGTGTGTGTGGTGTGGTACAATCTCTAACCACTCTTTCACCCTCCTGCCTTTGCAAGGAAGCACACCGATACAAAGAGAACGTGACTTGCCCAGGATCACACTGGTAGTAAGTGACAGGGAACACTCCAACTCTTGTCACTAGGTCAAATGCTCATTAAACTCACCACCGTGCCCTTTATAGGACTGAAGAATCTCTTTCCATGGTCCCCACCTTAACGGGTCTCTTGTGCTTATCTGTGTACAAGAAACCGATTCAGCTCATTACTTTCCCCCTCCCCAAAGATGGATTTGGTCAAACACGGCCTTGCCAGAACCTTTGAGCAGGAACGTTGGTTATTGCGATCATGTCATCTGTGGTAGCCTATAAGACAAAAACGCCTGGGGAAAGCAACAACTGGAAATGCTCCGGAGTATTCTTTATTCCATTTTTCTCTTTATTTTCCAAATTCCCTACTGGTATGACTTTTATTTTCAAACAATTAGTTTAATTTTTTTTAAATGTACCCCAAAGCCCAATAAGAAATTGTGCAGTCTAGTTAATAAATATAATATTCTGTTTGCAAATGGGCTAGTCCGTGGGGATGGTTAGAAATGAAAGACCTGTGTTGGACATGCAACTTTCGAGTTGCACATTCCCCATCAGCCAAAAATTCCCTGAGATCTGCGGCATGTCCGACTTGGTTCCATGCATTCTGGGGGACACAGTGACAGCAAAGAGGTGGTACTGACCTCAGGGAATATAATTGGATCAGAGAGAAGCAGTAATGTATGAATCCTGGAAAGCTGAAAAATTAAGGACTAAAGAGATGCTCATAGACCTACTTTTAATAAAACCCAACCAAACCCCCAAAGACATGCCACGGAGCACAGGAACGCACCTTAGGGCTCATGCGTGTCAGCTATAATTTGAATCTCTAACTTGAGCACGTATGGGGGTCTGGGGCTGCTCGTTCTAATAGGTTATCACAGGATAGAGTTTAAAATACCACTTGAGTCATAACCTCATCTACTTAGAGATCCAGAAAGGGTTCCCAGGGCTGATCAGAGACCTGATTTGCAAATTACTATAAATTAATGTAGTTAGAGCTGGGACATGAATATATGCTTAGAAATGCTCATATAGTGCATAATATATGCCGTGTCTTAAGATGATAATAGTGGTAATTTCTAAGATGACTTTTCCTCTAGCTGGCACCTTTCACCCTGTGATCTTGAAGTCCTTTACAAACACTAATTAATTACATTAATTTTATCATAAAGCTTGCTCATTACTGTACTTTTATTATAAGCTCTTGCCAGCTCAGATTTAATGCAGCACTCTTATTGAAATTCTGCTCTTTGATATTGCTAAGGATTCGCTCGAATATTATATGTGCCTTTATAGGTGTTTTAATCCTACAAATAATAGTTAGAATAAAGGTTGCTTCCCTTCCACGTGGGAAGGTAGAAAGGCAGATCTAAGCGGATCCCAGATCAGGCACCACGACCATCCCCAGGTCACAGCAGGTCAAGGTCAGAGTAGGGCTGTACAAGGGTAGCTTTCAGGTTGACTGCCAAACTGATGGATGGAGAGTGTGCTCGGGCGCGTTGGGTTAAGACGGATTCCGAGCCACATTCAGTACTGGCAAGAACAAGTGCTCCGACCAGTGTGCGGGGACACAGGTAAGGAAATTGGGGGCGGTTGGCTCATAAGCGCCCTCTCCCTGCCGTCCTTGGTATGGCACTCAACATTCAACTAAGGCAGGGAGATATGTGAGCAATTTCATTTTTCCTTCTAGTAAGATTCGCAGTATTATCCCATAAATTTGCAGAACCTCTGTTTCTTTCGCTCTAAAATGAGTATGCACACGCCTGCCTGGCTGAAACTGCGGGACTTTAAGGTGACACGATCCGATGGAATATGTGTGGGCGGACTTTTTCCTCAGCTGGAGTGCTTGTGGAAGCTGATTATCTGATAGAAAGCAGCCAGCTTTGGAGGCAAGAAACCTGGGTTACAAAATCAGACCAGTTGTCTCACTGGTGACAGTGCGATGCGGCTAGAGCATTTGTGCTCAAGGAGCCTCCATCTTTTCTCCTATAACACAGGGGTAATAATATCATGGCGTCTGTCTTGCAAATCTGTTCGGGGATTGAAGCGAAATAGAAACACAGTAAATGACTGTGGTAACTGTCACACAGTAGGTGATCAGAAATTATCTGGAAAATAAAAACAAGCAAAAACGAAAAACCCCACCAAAACCAAAAAACAAAACCCAGAAAAATGCAAACGAAGGGCTGTGAAAGGAAATGCACTCAGATGATAAAAACGGGTTTTCACTAGGAGATGAACTCTACTAATTATTTTTTAACATTTTCTTTGAAAACATGCATAGATTTTATAAAGAAATAAGAACCAAAAGCACTCTTTTGGTGGCTCCTCAAATCTCCATATGTGATAAAATTGCATAGAAACACACAGGGGAGCGCATACACACAAATAAATATATACAGCAACTGGTGGAATAAGGGGTTCCTGCCATGGCTCAGCGGTTAACTAATCTGGCTAGTATCCGTAAGGATGCAGGTTCGATCCCAGGCCTTGCTCGGTGGGTTAAGGATCCGGTGATGCCGTGGGCTGTGGTATAGGTTGCAGAGGCAGCTGGGATCCTGCATTGCTGTGGCTGTGGTGTAGGCCGGCAGCTGTAGCTCTGATTCGATCCCTAGCCTGGGAACCTCCATGTGCTGAGGGTTCAGCCCTAAAACAAAAACAAAAATCTGTTGGAATAAGACCTGAATAAAGTGTACAAATTGTCTCAATATCAGTTTTCATCATTAGCTTTTGGCTTGAGAGCAAGACTCCCTTTGGGAGGATCTTGGACACGTTTGTAAATGCGGATGGCCTCATCATGGAGAACAGACATTTTGCCTGTGGTGATTCCAGACTACTACAGACGGCTATAATGGGTGTTCTGGAAACATCCTCGTAGGCTTAAAGGAAAAAAAAAAATCACTCCCTTTCTCTGATTCTAAGCATAGGGCCAGAAGGGAGTGGAATGCCATCTGCTAGTTCATTGGATATCGGTACAGAACGGGAACAGAAAACCTACCCAGCCATTGCTTTGCATATAGCAGACCCTGAATGTAATAAAAAAGTATGTTCATGTGTTTCATTAGATAAATAAAACTGATCTGGATAGGTTGCTTCAAACCCAAAGTGAGCTGAAATCAAGCTGGCTGCACTTGGTACAAACAAGTGACTCTAACTATGGCTGCCAATTTGAATGATCCAGGAGCTCTGTGTATTTTGTGTGTTCACAAATGACCATGACCCTATGGGACACATGATAAAATCTGTCCGTGATGCTGTGGGACATATAATCTAATCCGACTGTAGCCTTACGGTGTACGTATTGTTCACTCCACTTTGCAGAGGAAGAAAACATGACTCAGAGGTTGAGTAACAAAATAAGTGCCTCTGTATTAGTTAGCTAATGCTTGCTGCTGTAACAAATAAACCTCAGTGTATCAGTGGCTTGACACATGCACATATGCAAGTTTATTTCTTGTTCACCTGACAGTTGAATGTGAATGCGAGGGAGTGGCTCCACATTTTCCATACAGGGCTTTCAAGTTGGTCAAGGAAGAGGAGACTGAGCCTGGGGAAGGCACCCCCGCTTCTCAACCAACTTGCCCTGGATGTGCCACCCATTGCTTTGCTTTGGCTTTAGAGACTTGAGCTCATCACTGTGTCCTTCCTGAAGGAAGTCAGGACCGGCCGGGGAGCATCTCCCTAGCCATGTCTTTAGAGGGGGAGGAAGAGCCCCCAGTTTGGTTGCCTCTGCCCTGGTCATCCCACCGGGCGTCAGATTCTGGCTCAGCCCTGTTCTTTCTGTAACTGCTATAAAGTGTGGCTAAGGCCGTGGGATCTGCATCCAGCCTACCTGGATTTTGATCCTGGTTGTAACACTTCGCAGAGCGTTGGCCTTGGGAGAAAGTTGCTTAACCATTTGAAGGCTTGACCTCCTCTTTGGTAAAATATGGGAACAGTAAAAATAGCCACCCATAGAGCTGTCGTAAGGATTAAAAGAAGAATGCATCAAGGTCTGGCATAAAGTGATCATGTAGAGATACATATTTATAATTATTGCTCTAATAATGGGGGTGATTTTTGCTCCATACTGCCTCTTACCTTCTCATCCCGTTCACTCCCACTTTATTTAGCTCTTTTGTCTCATACCTCTTGACTGTCTTAAGTTTTCCCATCTCTCCAGATTACTCCAGCTCTAGCAAACCCTTTTCAGCATAACTATGGGCCATATAAGTCCTCTCCCCTCTGCTGAGATATTTCATAATGTAAATGCCTTGCCCGGGAGCCTCGGCATTGCCACAGGACACTGCCAGCCTCGCAAAGCAAACACATTTGACACTGTTGATTTGGTGTATAAATGTCTGCGGCTTTATTAAATATGCATTAAAGTGCTCCCCTCATAAATTGTATGCACTCGGCCCACTCAGAGAATAATGCACACAACTAAATAATTTTTCTAACCACACAGACGGAGCAATCAGGCCAACTTCAAGGTTGGTGAGAATAGAGTGAGTCAAGCGCCTCCTTCCTCCTCCCCCTGTAGCTTTTCTGTGGGGCCTCCCAGTTGGGCAATTTAGCAGTTTTCAGCTGTATTCTCCCTGCTCTCAGTAGTTTGCATTTCTAGGTCTGTTAAACTAGAGTCCTACCCTGCTCTCTTTGGGGTCCATTCACTAGCACCTAAGGACACAGGGATGGGGATGGATTTGATTCATTAGTGTGCTTCATCAGGACCTGCTGGTAGCATCACGCTTCCTGTCCTGTCAAATAATGTACTGACACAATTAGTCATGATCTGTGTTCTCACCTGTCATTCATCCACCCATCCTTCCATCCTTCTATCCAGCTACCTACCTGCTCATCCGTCCATCTATCCACCCATCCATCCTTTCACAATCCATCCATCCATTTACCCATCTGCCCATCCATCCATCCATCCATCCACTCACCCATCCCTTCACAATCCATCCGTCCATCTATTTACTTTTCCATCCATCCATCTTTCTACCCATCCATTAGCCACTCTTTGCTGAGCCAGGTGGTATGCAAGGCACTGAGGCTACAAAAATGGAGTCTGACTTCACAGAGCTTATGTTCCAAGGGGAAAAACAGACAAAAATAAGTACACAAGCACATAAAATAATTACACACTGATCTGTGCAGGGGACATGAAGGATGACACTGAACGCATGCACTTGTGTTGGGGGAGCAGTTACTTTATGTTCAGTGGTCAGAGAAGGTCTGCTTGAGGAATGGAAGTTTAAGCTGAAGCCGGAAGGGAGAGAAAGTGGCAGTCCTATGCAAAGCAGAAAAAAGACTTTCAAGTAAAGATACTGACATTTGCAAACGCTCTGTTCAGCAAAGGGCCAGCAAGCACATCCATTACTACTCTTTTTTTAAATTCTTTTTCTAGGGCTTCACCTGCGGCATATGGAGGTTCCCAGGATAGGGGTCTAATTGGAGCTAGAGCTGCTGGCCTATGCCACAGCCACAGCAACACCAGATCCGAGCCGCACCTGCGACCTACACCACAGCTCATGGCAACGTCAGATCCTTAACCAGCAAGGCCAGGGATCGAACCCACAACCTCATGGTTCCTAGTCGAATTCGTTTCCGCTGCGCCACGATGGGAGCGCCTCCATTACTACTCTTATATACAACAGGGGCATACATATGTGCCTAGATCACGTCTGCTTTTGCTTTGGTACTTACTTGAAACAATTAAGATATTTCTTTTTGTGTTGCTCTTTTTAAAGGGGTCAATAAAGGACCAGAAATGTAAACCAGCAAGCCTGATGACAAAGGTCAGACTCCGTGGGCCACCTTGAAAACAAGGACTGTGCCAGATTCACCTGCTAGTCCAGCATCTGGCTTGTAGTTGACAACACAAAATGATTGTGATGTGGATGTACCCCCAAGGAAGAAGATAAAATGTTGGCCAAGCATCCAGCGTGGTCCTCCTGACCCTGAGCATTTGTCATTTTGGAAGCGCCTGGTGGGTGATTCATCAGTGGAGATTCTCCTCGATCTGCGTCAGTGACACGGTCAGGAAGAAGGTGGGTGCCTGTCCCTTGGGTCACCTGGCTCAGCCCATTAGAGCTCAGGTTTATCACCAAAGCTGAGGAAGGGAATGAAGGATTGAATGGTGAAGGGAATGAAGGATTGAATGGTGGGCCCCAGAAGATATATCCGTGTTCTAACCCCCAAGCCTGTGAGTGTGACCGCATTTGGAAAAAGCGTCTTTATAGATGTCATTGAGTCAATGGTCTTAAGATGAGGAGATGATGCTAGATTACTTGGTTGGGCCCCAGATCCAGTGACAGGTGCCTTTATAGGAAACAGACGGTGAGAATGCAGGTGACACGAGTGGAGGGGATGTGACAATGGAAGCAGAGGTCAGAGTGATGCGGTGGCCACAAGCCCAGGACTGCTGGCAGACACTGGAAGCTGGAAGAGGCAAGGAACAGATTAACCCTAAAAGCCCCCACAGGGAGCACAGCTCACCTGAAGTCTCAACTTCTAGTCTCTAGAATTGTGAGACAATACATTTTTGTTGTTTTAAGGAATGAAGTAAGTGCTAATTTGTTACAGAAATCCTAGGAAGCCCTAGAAAAAGACACTTTGGGGCCAATTCTGTAGCACTTGTACTATTCAGTAGAAATATAATGTCAGATACCCATGTAATTTTAAATTTCATAGTGTTCACATTGAAAAGAGATGAAATTAATTTTAACTGTATAGGAGTTCCCGTCGTGGTGCAGTGGTTAACGAATCCGACTAGGAACCGTGAGGTTGCGGGTTCGATCCCTGCCCTTGCTCAGTGGGTTAACGATCCGGCGTTGCCGTGAGCTGTGGTGTAGGTTGCAGACGCGGCTCGGATCCTGCGTTGCTGTGGCTGCGGCGCAGGCCAGTGGCCACAGCTCCGATTAGACCCCT